>JAQJVL010002063.1:120000-124853 GCA_035578905.1 Stictocephala bisonia
TTTTTTACTATTACTTTTTAACGTGTTTTATTTAGTTTTCAGTAAAACGTATCCTTTAATGCTTTAAGCGTGTGTTGAGAATTGTTGTGGCGTTTATTTAATATTATTTTGTTTTGATCTTCAACCGAACATAAAAAGATACGAAATAGAAATTTATTTGAAAATTGATGTCTTTTGTTAAATATTTAACCACATAACAACCAATATTTAGAGTACAATCCAACAGCTTTAAGAAATATTTACAAAAATCCATGCTTTGCAACATAATTTACTCAGTTTTTAGTGAAGCGTATCTTTATGTTTATAGATCAAACTCTTCAATTGTTTTTCAGTTGTAGAATACAACTATGGTAAGCCGATGCCTAACTATGTTAAATTTTAACTGTTTTAAGAATAACAAGATTTTAATAAGAATTATGATTTTGGAAAACGTTTCAAGTAGAAACTTAATATTTAGTAGGCCCCTAATTTTATCAGTGAATAATTTGATTTCGCCGTAAAAAATCTACTTTTCTAAACAAATATTACTATTTTTTACAAAAACAAAATGACATAAAAACATTTTAAGAAATAAAATACAGCAGCAATTCCGGTACTGACTGGAAAATTGACAATTGTTGAAAAGAATTGGCCTCTCTGCTCAACATATATTCAGACAGAGAAGGTCGGGCGTAGCCAACTGAGGAGGCAGCAGGTGGAAGGGAGGGGTAATTGGGATTTGCGGTTGAAAATACTACGAAAACTTACTATACAGGAAATTATTAAGGAACTATATTATACTCTGTCTGGCGGAGTAAACTTCATAGCCTAAAAAAACCTGGACGTAGTTCTAACTTCTCTCGCCAGTGTCGCATGACTTCTATATTTTCTTTCCCTTTAGAGCCCTCTTAATATCTCTTGAGGAGGTTGATTTCAACTGCGGAAAACTCATTTTCTTCAGAAAAATCAAAAAACTAGTTTTTTAATCTAATCTGATCATGAAAAACAACTTTTTTAAAACTCCTTATTTTTCAATTTTTTTCATTTACACGGTTTTTTACGCTGAACATGAATATATATATATATATATATATATATATATATATATATATATATATATATATATATATATATATATATATAACAGGGTTTTTAATGGAATTAATTTTGTCGGCCCAAAAAATACACTTTTTACGTACCTAACCAAACGTAACCTAACTTATCCTAATTGTCAATTTACTCAACAAAAATTCATAATTTTCTTTAAATTCGGGTGCCTGGCCTCTGGAACGGCCTGCCGGCTGTCCCTCTGCATATATGACGAGTTTTTGGTGGCTAATAGTTGTGAGTTTATAATGATCGTGTAATAGCCATTAATCACCAT
Organism: Stictocephala bisonia; assembly: GCA_035578905.1. NCBI lineage: Eukaryota > Metazoa > Arthropoda > Insecta > Hemiptera > Membracidae > Stictocephala > Stictocephala bisonia. Next base: position 121,364 of record JAQJVL010002063.1, read on the forward strand.
TCGCTGCGAAAGTAATTTTTCTGATATACCTAGAGAAATAATTGTTTTCAGGGTTATTTAAGACCAACACTGTTTTCAAATTCGTATTCAGCGTAGAAAAACACATTAAACTAAAAAAATATGATTAAAATATCATTTGAATTAATGGAAATGTCAAAAATACTAATAGCTGTGACTGATTTTTTTCAAATTTTCAATAAATCCTGTGATTTCCTGCAGAATAAAAAGCACATCTCGTGAAAATATAGCCAATTCTTGACCCATTTCAGGCAACATTTTCAAATTTTGTTAAGTGCAAGAAACTGCATAAATATCAAAATATTTCAATTTTCAACTAAGAATTCACAGTGTAATTGGTGACTCTTAGCAGTAACACTTAAATTAACACTGAAAATATCGGATACAATCTTTGAAACAATTTACAGTCTGTACTTTGCTCATAAATTACAGTACATTTATAAAACAATCAACATTATATTTTGTTACAACACAACATTGTTGATTACAACAGTCACATTTCTTGGTATGTTAGATAAGTACTGTAGTCAATTTAAGGAGAAATATGGCACCAGTAGATTACCTGAGAAGATAAGATCACTAAATACTTGCACATAAATTTTTGATTCCATTGCTCTTTTCTAACTTAAAATATGTTAAATAATTTTTTATTAAAGCTAAAATACATTGTTATAAGTTGGGTTATAATTATTTGTAGGTATTATTTAAAATTATAGTAATGCCAGTATTCAACTACATGGTAAATAAATCATTATAGAACAACAATATTTATGGTTTATAACAGACATTCCTGACCCCTTTCAGCTTTACTGAAAATAAACTTCTGTTTTTGAATAACAGTTGTATATTCTGTATACTTTAGTATTGTAAATGACGAAACAGTTTAAAAAAACTATGAGAAATATTAAAAATATTCTCATGGTGTAGGAAAATTTTAAATATGTAAAATTACTGTATTTGATATGTAGGCCTACTTTAATTGTACCGGTATGCACTTTGTAAATACATTTTATATTATTAACTGGGTTTAATGAAAATCAACCTAATGCCACTCACTTCATAACCTATGAAATAAACAATACTGTCAATGACATAACCTATGAAATAAACAATACTGTCAAACTATCCTGTCAATGACATAACCTATGAAATAAACAATACTGTCAAACTATCCTGTCAATGACATAACCTATGAAATAAACAATACTGTCAAACTATCCTGTCAATGACATAACCTATGAAATAAACAATACTGTCAAACTATCCTGTCAATGACATAACCTATGAAATAAACAATACTGTCAAACTATCCTGTCAATTAATGATATAATGCATTATGTGAATAAATATATAATAAAATAAGTTTTGTTTATATATTTACAAGAATAAAGTAGATGTTGCATACATTAACATTTTGTACAACAGAGAATTTAAGATAAGAGAAGCATTATTTCAATTAATTTCTGTCTGTCTGATAGTAAGACTTATGTCATTTGTCAATATTTTATGACAAAATGAGAGTACCGTTTTGATTCGATTTTTATATCTTTACTTTATATACGGCATAAGAGACCCTTAGCTTAATTGCATCTTTAGAAATCACCTCAGGGCCCCATGGTCTTCCAAGTTGCCATGTTATTCTCATCAAATTCTTTCAAGTTTTGGTGATGCCATTTTGTGTAAACTCTTTAATGTAAGCTTTACAATTTTGCAGCTCAAATTTGGGTATAATAAAATAAAACATTTAATTACCTAGACACAAAAGAATGAAAAAATTACTAAGTTTATGTTCTCAATGCCAAAAAAAAGCATTGATAAACAGTTAATTACACAATATAATAAAAGAACCTTGATACATTATTAAATTATAGTATTAATCAGAGAGTTTGAACATTTCAATTCCTAAGAGTAAATATTAGAATTGTTTAGTTTCAACATATGTAAAATGTACTTAATTACAATTAGAAATAAGGGAAATCATATATGACATTAATTAAAGAAAGGCAAGGAAATGTCAGTAAATTTGTTTAGGTAAATAGGGCTTTTCACACTAAGTTGTAAAGATATGATTGTTATGGCAACGTTTACAATTCAGCCTAAACTGGACAAGCATTTAAATGTTCCAACTTTCTGTTGGATTCAACTTAGATCGATTGAGAAGTTGTTGTTGTGGTCTATTTTGCTCTGTCTAGCAAAAAAGACTTTTTTTTTAAGAAAGGGCCGATCTCTTTCCCACCCAAAGACATTGATCTGTGCAAGGAAGTTATTCAGGTAGAGTGAGTTGGAGAGCCAGTACAATCCAAGATGAACATTTACTGATAAATAAATACTTCCAGTGCGGGCTATCTGTAGCCCCAGGTTCAAAGTCCTCTGCTCAGCCACTGGTTTACTCATTTTTATAACTGTGAAAACCTTGAGCACAATGGAGCCGGAACTGGCTTCTAAAGTGACACAAGTTTACTCATGTTTTACATTGTTTTTCATGCTTTTTTTATTATTACATGTTTTTCATGTATTAAAAATTATTCACTAATGTATTATTTCAACTAAAATTAACTCATTGTTTTAGGTGAAATGTAGGATAAGGTAGTAAGTAACACTAAAGATGACAGGAGTTTTATTCCTGTTGAAATGTTGTGTTTGGTTTTTAAAACACTTAAAGCTTTGGAAATCTCCAACAAATCACCAATCATAAACAATCCAATGCCAACAAAAAACAGTTCTGTGGTGACTTACAAATGGAGGGTCAGTAGATGAAGGAGGTATGTTACAAAAAGTACAGACCACACGGCGAAGGTCCGGCCTCGAGCTCGCCGAGCGGTGATAGGGAGGGGACGGGTGGAGGGCCTGATATGCCTGCAGTCCTGGAAACATTTGCTACTGCCAGACTTTCCCATGCAACGAGTCTTTCCCATTCTTGCTTATAAAATAAGATGAGTTAATATTTACCTACGACTCTACCTTAAGTACATTTTCGGACTGCGAGCGATATGTTTGCTTATGGTTTAGGAGTGTTTAGAATTTTTACAGTCCTTAAGAGTGTGGAAAACAATTATTTAGTGGTTAAATGGTTGATTTTATTTAACTACTGTAGTGTAATAAATATATGGAACCCATTTAAATTAGCCTGTGTCCGTTAAATCAATTATTAGAAACTATATAAATAATTATAGATGAATTTATTAATATATAAGCATATAAGTCTCTTTCATTTCGTTATAAACATTTTCTTTAAATAAAAATTTTAAACAGAAATGATTTATTTAAAAAAATGTAAACGAGAATTTAAATAAAAGTGATATGTATTTTAATGGAACTTTGTATTATTTAACTTTTCAGATAACGTGATAAGAAGTGTATAGTTCATAGTTACTTAATTCAATTAAAGTTATTAACAGACCTTTTATACAATAAGTTATTTTACGACATATATTATATATACGTTGATATTAATATACATTTTTAAAAGTTT
>JAQJVL010002064.1:0-124689 GCA_035578905.1 Stictocephala bisonia
TCTTTCCACCCTCTCTTTTGCTAGTGCATAAAATACCAATCATTTAAATTTGCTTTTGAAAAATCTCTCATTACCACACATTCTGCCTGAAGAAACCATAACAACGTCGCAGTGAGGAAGGGGGTTGCAAAGATTCCCTCTGGGCTGCAAATATGGCCTAGCGGTCGGCCCAGCCCTAAGGTTCTCCACTGTGTCCCCAAGCAACATCAAGATGGACAAGAAATGCAGGTGATGATCCACTTCCACTCCCGGACCCTGATGCCGCAGACCAAAATTACTTAACCAGCAAACATAGTAGAGTAACGGCCGAGCCAAGAGTGAAGAAGACAGGAAAGACAATAAGGAAAGACAAAAAAAAAAAAAAAAAAAAACGAAAACCAACATAGAGGAAGGAGAGGCTATCTTTGAAGCAACAGTAAAATGTGCAAATGGCACACAAGAAAACCAAATACTTTCGGACAGAACTATTCAATTTGAAATAAACAAACTGAGTAATTCTCAGTATAACCAACCAATGGTAGAGACAACACTGGCAGAAAAACTTAAGCCTACTCAGGAAGAACTTAACTAGTCTCTCACAAGAAGAGCCAGGCAAACTCTAACAAAAAAATGAAACTATACAAGGTCTTAGATACTTTTGAACTGTAACTTTTTTTGAGGAACTCATCCTGAAACACCAGCAACTCACCCTACAATGACCGCAATCAGATTTTACCTGAGGTAGTTCTTCTGTACGACTCATTTTAGTCCATGTCAACTAGATAAACCCTCAATGGTAAGGTAACAAAACAATAGAACAAAACAATAGAAACTACATCTAGACAAATACTCGTTTTCTGTCAAAATACAAGTAGAATGGCAAATAAAATGGAATAACTAGAACACTTACTCCACAGGTAAACTCAGATTTTATACTACTTAAATAAACATGCCCTAAAAAAGTGCATAATAGACTAACCATCAATTAAAAAGTGCCAAATAAACTGACTATTTAGAAAGAAGACAATATACTTTATTAACATATTTGTAGAGAACAGTTAAGTTAAGAACACATCGTAAAACGTTAGGTTTAGATAATACATTAATTTTGTAATAATTACACAGAAAATAAAGATATTTTCAGTCCTCATCATGTATGTATAGCACAAAGTAGTAATGTGAAAAAATAATACAGCTAGAAACATTTACAGACAGTATTTTTAGCTATTGTTTGATTTCTTCTCCAGTTTTCAAACTCCTAAAAATTGAAAAATTTCAAGAAACACTTGAAAAGGGGTTTCTTCACTTGAGCACTGTTGTCAATCTTAAAGTCATCAGGCAGTCTAAGGACTGGTAGCTTGCGGTTGTTGCAGATCTGGTTTTGTAGTTATAAGTCAGCTTCTCTTTGTAAGTCTTGTTTACGATGATGTAGAGCTAATTCAGTAATGAAGAATGCTACTGTAGGTATCTTCAGGTTTTAAATGTTTCACAGCAGGAATCTCGAGGTCCCAGATCTGATAACATTTTATATGGAGTGTTCTGACCTGATCAGCAGGTCATGTCTGGTGATGTTACAGGCTGCAAGAAGTTCCTTGCATTATTATTAAATTCTCTCCTGCTATTATTAAATGTTGGTGAGTCTACATTAGTGTCTCTCATTAAAGGGACCAAGGTGTACCACATAGCTACTATGTCAAGTAGATTCCGTAAAATGTCAAATCAAAGTTATTATTTTTTTCTATAAATGTTTATTATGTGGATTATTTCTTTATTAACTGACAGTTCACAGACCATTTCAACACAGTTGATCAATGCATGTAGGCATATTGAGTGTTTATTTTATTATTGAATGACACATGTATCCACTCCACATTTTAAGTGTTGAATTCTGCTGAAGCTTTCCATGAATTCTCTTAAAATGTTGTGTTGATCAAATTTGGATCTGAAAACCATGATCTGTCAAAATAAATATATCTGAGGTAATATCTTATAGGTGGTGGACAACCAAGTCAACTTTGTTTGTGGAGATGATCCAAATTTTGATGAAAGATATTTAACACATTGGCATACATATTTCTGCTGTCATTGAGGCTATCTCAAGATCCAACCAAATTACAAGAAAATGCAGATTTTTATAAACCGTATTTTATATCACTTAAGTAGTTTTAGATAAATCATGAATATACTTTTCTTAATTACCATAAAATTTCATTTAAAAAATATTATCTATGTTCAAATATACTTAATTTTGGTCTACAGTAGTCCCGCTAATCCGAACTTCGGTAATCCCAAAATCCGCTTAGTTCGAAACAGAAATTGACAACAGATTTTGCAAAAATTAAAATGCAGTTACTATAAGAACCACTACTTTATATCTAAAATGTACAAGAAAATATTATTTCAAATATTAACTGTTAATAAACTTTCCAAATATTACTTTGGTTTGAAAATATCAGTTAAATTTCTTTGCTTTAAAGAAGAATTCTTATCCCTCGAAACTAAATTACACCAGCATCTCAAAACATGGTAGCCACTGGGGTCGCGTAGCGTGAGATCAAACGCAGCCGGAGCGTCTGTATGGGTTACAACAAAACTGAGATACGTAAACACACGAGTTCGAACTGTTGATAAGATACTGACAGAGAAAATTGGGAACAGTGCTATCTAAGGTAGCGTGAGAACGCCAGAAATATGCACACAACTTCCGTCAGCTGATTACATAGCCCAGTGGCAAATGCAATGGAATCAAGTAGAGCTGGGGCCAGGATTGATTTCCGCTAGCTACTCCATCTTTTTGTCTTGAAAAACGGTGTTTGATCTTACATCTCAGTTGAATGTATTCTTCTATTAAATGGTTCATTCTCCTTTTTATGACCATAGGCTATTATTGCTTTCAAAACTTAAGTACTCTACTTGATGTTAGGAATATTATTTATGTTATGTTTTATCAAAAGAGCGTTTTAAGAAAATCTGCTTAATCCGAAATGGGTTCGGTTCCAATTATTTCGGATTACCGGGACTCCACTGTAAATTTGTAAAGATATAATTTAATTCCCTACATGAAAACATATTTATTTTGGCAAAATTACAGTTTTCTATTAGCAATATACAAAAATGTAAAAAATGGCATATTAATATTTTTGCTACACAACCAACCAATCAGTATGATACTTATAGACTACTTATATGTTTTTTTTACAATGTCAAGATCAATCTCTTCATCACTTTCTTTTAAAATTCTGTCTATTCACTTGAAATAATTCAGAACAATTCTTTTCCATTCTAGACATCGTCAATGTAATTACACAACCTGAACAATCACGACTAAATCAATCATATAGCCTACACACAAATAATTGTAAACAAAATGATCTGCAGTTTTACCACACTATTCACTATATAATTCCATAAGTAAACATAAGTATAAATACAGATGACAATAAACGAAAGAAAAAAAACAGCATATTGGTTACAGTTACTAAGTGCTCAATGAATGATTGACATTACAATAATAGATCACTTAAGTTGTCAAGTAATGGTACAGATGCGCGGCAGACGAAACAACGATGATGTAATCTGACCTTGAAAATATACATCTAATATGACAAATAAAATTCAAAAACATATTTATAATATGTTTATAATAATAGGACAGCTGTTTTTTTATTCATATCAAGCACTAATCATTTCATACAATTACGAAATATTCTTATAAAATATATTATTAAGTTATTGCTTTTAATTTATTAACATGTTATTTAAATAATAGAAAACAAAGAGTCAAGCTTCATAAATATGATGTAAGCAACTTTGCAATGTTCAATCAGGAGTCCCCAGGGATCGGTCCTGGGACCTCTGCTTTTTCTCATTTATATTAACGATCTTCACTTAGCTGTTAAAGATTTAAAAAATATGCTCAATATGATTAAATGGTCCGATGATAATGGTTTAAAATTAAATCCAGAAAAGACTAAAATTATTAACTTTCATTGTAATTATAAAAAGTCTCTTTTCTCTGATAGCTCTTACTTACAAACCTCAACAAAATGTGTTTAAGCCTTGTGGGTTCTTAGGAGTGAAGCTTGATAGCAGTTTCACCTGGGTGGATCACATTAATTATTTGATATGCACATTAAATAAGGCATATTATGTGCTACTGACATTGTCAAATCCTGTGGACTCAGAATAATTCTTTATTCTTTATTGCCACAAATACATTCCATGTTTTCAGTATATACTGAAGAAACAGGTGACATTGTCAAACTTAATTCTAAATCTAGGCTGTACTGTTCTTCATATGGTTTAAAACTCAAAATAATACGTTACCTACTGTACAGTATGCATATATCAAATTACAGACAAAGAATATATAAAGTAAATAAATATATGAGATGGTTTTTTAAAGAGTACTATCATTCAGATATTCGTTTACTGAGTAAAATCCTTTTTCAATAAAAAATTCCTTGAGTAAATGCTTAAAGTGTTCAGTTTTTTCAATAGTTTTTAGGCTATTGGGCAATTTATTAAACATTTTTTTTCCCATGTAAATATTAGTTTGTTCATACAAAGTTAGATGGTGTCGAGGATACGAAAAATTAGTTTTATATCTTGTGTCATAGGAGTGGTGATGTTGTTCCCTTAATATAGTATCGGCTTTAGCTTTAATAGACATGAAACATTTAAAAATATACAAACAAGGTACAGAAAAAATATTTAAATCCTTAAATAGGTGTTTACAAGAAGATCTCCTATTTGCAGAGGTCATTATTCTTATCATTCTCTTTTGGATTTAAAAAACTTTGTCAATGTTGGCCGATCCCCAAAACTCAATACCGTATTGAAGTACTGAGTAAAAAAATGCATAATAGACCATAACTCTTGTTTTTAAATCAACTATGTCTCTTAAAATTACCATCTGATAACAGCACCTGTTTAATTTCTTTATAAGTTTGTCTAAACAGGGCTTCCAAGTTAAATTATTATCAATAGTTATTCCTAAAAAGTTAGAAGTATTTGTAAAAACTATTTCCTCCCCTTGAAAGAATATATTACTGTTTGGAACCTGGTCTCTACATTGGGCTGTACAGTTTCATAATTTGGGTTTTTTGGCTGTTAAGTTGCAAACCATTTACTTTAAACCAGTAAGAAAGCTGTGTTAGGTTTTGATTAATACTTACTATTAAATCATCTATTGAATTTGCTCTAATTATTGATGTTGTGTATACTTAAAAACTATGCTGCAGGTATACTTTGTGCCTATGTCCAATCCCATTTGAATTATGGCATTCTTTTCTGGGGAAATTCTCAAATAAGTTCAAAAATATTCAAAAAAACAAAAACAAATCATTAGACTAATTATGAAAGCATCAACTAGAGATTCATGTAGACCCATTTTTAAAATTTAAAATATTCTTTCTGTTCCATGTCTATTTATTTTGCAGTCTCTAATTTTTGTAAAAAATAACTTATCATATTTTTTTCTCATAATCACATCCATCAATATAGTACATGTAATTCAAACATTTTTCAATTTCCTGTTCATAAAAAAGTATTCTTTGAAAAAATGCCATTCTATTCTTCCATTCGTTTATACAACAAACTTCCAATAGAAATCCGTTCTGAACTGTCACCAGTAAAATTTAAAACATTAACTATTAATTATCTGTCTGAGCATTGTTTTTATAGTGTACAAGAGTTCCTAGTTGCTGATAAATAGTGTCTATTCGATGATATTCTTTGGAGAGTTTGAACTACTGTAACTTAGTTTTAAGCTTTGACCTGTTGACAATTTACCTACCATATTGATAGTTATTTCATGTAAATGGTGTATGTAATGTAAATAAAAAAAATATATATGATTTTGTCATCACGGAACCATTCCATTATGGTATGGTAAGGTTGAGTTTGTAGCATCTCAAGTTTCTCTAGCCACAGCTCGGATATAGTTTAGCCTGATCACCTAAACTTCGATTTTTCTGTTGATGTGTGCGCCTTCAACAGCCAAGATAACTAGATAAATGTTGGAATTTTTTTTATACGATTTAAAGGGGCCAGGCTTCAAACCTAAGACAAAAACGCTTATTGTGCGCCCTCCTTTACAGGACTTCAAACCTCATCCAATCCAAGGTCCTTAGAGAACCTAGAGACTGCCTTGAAGAGATTTTCCTGTGCTACACCTTGGCCACGTTCTAAATTGCCGCCCAAGGTGAGAGCCCGCTTCCTAGCTAGGGCTGGGCACTGAAAGAGGATGTGCCTAAACTTAGATTTTTCTGTTGATGTTCGCGCCTTCAACAGCCGAGATACCTAGATAAACGTTGGAGTTTTGTACTGCCTCTTTGATTATCGCGCCTCGATATTACTGCTTGGCGAAGGTTATCAGCCATAAATTAAATTGATTTATGTACTATTCTGACTTGATAAATCTAAAACGGTGTTAACATAAGTAGTGGTAGTTAATCAGTGGTAATTAAATAAATTGCCTTAAACTAAATAAATACAAATAATTGCATTTTAATAGTATTGCTACCATATTTTGTTTCTCGCTCGTCTTCTACGAACTTTGAATATGCTATATAACACAAACTTTGAATAATTTTATGTAAAGTTACAAGTGTTAATGTTCAATAATTCAAATCATAACCACGTTTATGTCTTGATTAGTTGTAATTACAACTATATCAATGTTGTTGAACAAATGCAATTATATAAGATGCAAAGTTATTCCTTTTATACGTAAATTGTTCTACTGTTAATTGCAGATTCCTAACTGTCTAAATATAGTTCTATGATTAAGTCATGTATAAATGATACGACATATTAGAACACTGTCTGACTTTGAGTATTAAAGATTGTGTGTAGCTTGAGAATAACTGAGTACGTTTCAACTGTAGTAAACTGTAGTATTATAGTGAAAATAAGATGTGATGGTAAATTTAGTATTAACTGACAATGAGTTTGACAGGACTAGTTTTCTCTATTAAAGATATTTATAGTTTTTTAATTAGCATAATACGTGTTGGTACATATACAGTACAAGTAAACGTCACACAACACAAATTTATTACAATATAAGCACAAAATGCACAAATATTATGGTGATCGATTTCGGTGAACCACGCTCACCGTAAGGTGTAAGGTGAGCGTGGTTCACCGAAATCGATCACCATAATATTTGTGCATTTTGTGCTTATATTGTAATAAATTTGTGTTGTGTGACGTTTACTTGTACTGTAAAGATATTTCCAGCAATAGTTCTTGTGTCACTGTGGAACAATTTTATACATTTAAAGTAAAACCAGAAATACGTGTATTATTTTAATGCACAATATTTATAAATTGTATTGTGCCAACCTATGGTTCCAAGATTTTTTAACTATTACATCTGAATGGCATAATAGTTAATAATTTCTTCTGCGTATATTCAACACATTCCTTGGTTCATTGTGTTACATGTGGAAGTAGAACTTTATCAGATATCTTTACACTACTATTCTAGTAAAACTTAGCATAGACTTATATGATAATCAGTTAAACTAATTCTAATTAATATTTCTGCCCTTTATACAATTTTATGGTGTCTAGTTGTGTATTTATGTTTATTGTCGTAAACTAAATGATTATATAATTAATTATGTATTTCCTGATTGGCGTTCGAGACATTTTTATAGTCTACTGTAGACCTGTTAACATTCACAAATACTTGTTTGAAAACTTATAAAACAAATTTTACACTTATAAACCAATCTTGGGATATATGGATATAAAGATTAGTCATTCATTCATGGAAGACATATATAAATAACAAAATAAAATGTATCAAACTCTAGTTTTAATTCCAATTGTATGTGTACGCCCTTAGTGTAATATTTTTGTATTTGCAATACTATTTCTGAGATTTTGAACAGGGTTTTGGTCTTGACCTACATCAAGTAAGGTGTTGACACTTAAGACCTCGACCTTGGCTGATGCGGAAGCGTCGTTCTGGGATTCATCTGCCCAACCGGACGCTGACAGAACGTGACTCCTCCCCTCTGAGGCACTCACTACCGGATGTCAACTATCGATAAGTCACGTATTTTCTTATTTCAATTATTGGTACCAATAAATTGTCTAATAACTTGTCATTCACTTTGAACTTGTTAAGCTCAATGGACATTTAGGACTGAGGCCTTTAGAACATTATTATTGTGTCAGAGCAACCGCCTGGGAAATATTTTGGAGCAACAAATAAATAATACCATGGTCTACTTGTATATTTAGTCTGTATAGTTGTAAGGTTGTATAGATGTAAGTGTTGTGTATATTTTTCTTTATGTTTAATGGTTTTCTTCTAACACGGTGGCCACTTTCATGTTTATTGCTATATTATAATTAATTGACGTCTATTGTATATATGCACATTGCAATATTGATCTGTTTCTTGAAGGGTAACTACAAAGGTACATTTGGATTTGACCTTTTATAACTATGTTTTTTGAAAGAAATTTTCTGTGTGGTAAGTTTATATTGAGAGATTCTCTTTAAGCTTTTGCTCAAATGTTGAGATATTAGAATGTCAGTACCTGAGTTAGGTAAATATGAGTGCACTTAAAGATTACTTTGATTTCAATTAAAAGTTCATTGTTATCATTTGAACTGTCTCCCAAATTACTTTACCTTGGATTTTTGAATATCTTTATGTAGTTATGGAAAGGGTAACGAGTATTTATCAGAATTTTATGGTGATTATGGCTACACTATTACAGTCAGGAAATTAAGTTACAATTTCAATATCAACTTTGTCTGGAAACAATTAGACACCAGTTACTTAACAAAACAAAGTTTGTAGAGATTAGACTTAGGTATTTTGTAGGGGTGTGCGATTAGTGATTTTTGAGTTCGAGTCGAGTAGTTGGCATTTTTTTTTAGTATCAAGTATTTTCGAGTGAGTATTTACAGAAGGATTGCCTGTTCACCCAAGACAACTGTAAAAGGCAGACACCATCCTAAGCCTATGTTGCCAGATTCGTAAATATATACATCTAAACTGAACACAATAATTTTGATTTGTTGTTTGTAACTGTAACATTTTATAAATAAAACTTTTTACTTCCTGCCTTCCTACATTTTTGTGGCATTGTTTTGTTTAACTGTTTTCCTTTTTTCAGAACTAATATTATGTAAGAAACTAAGAAAGTATATTATTAATTGAAACAACTTGGATTATAGAGATTAAATCTGTTCTATCATATCACAGATCAGATTTTCTATGCACAGATCAGAAACATAAGCCCACCTGCCCACCCATACACTGCGTACATTGGTATTGACCCACCCACCTAACCATACACGTCGTACAGTGGTATTGACCCACCCACCCACCCATACACGGCGTAAATTGGTATTGACCCACCCGCCCACCCATACATGGCGTATATTGGTATTAATCCACCTGCCCACCCATACACGGCATACATTGGCATTGACCCACCTGCCCACTCATACACGTCGTCCAGTAGTATTGACCCACTCGCCCACCCATACACAGCGTACATTGGTATTGACCCACCCGCCTACCCATTCATGTCGTCCAGTGGTACTTCAATGGCTGGCCGATATGTTTATCTGGTGGTTCAGTTCAAAGTGTACTGCGAAAACGTAGCGAAGCTTGGTTGGCGAAGTTGCATCCAACCAAACTGATCCTAAAACTCAGGCGTCATCGCCAAGTGCAGTCATTTGCTTCCAGAATGGCCTCCTCTCAACAAAAAATTGATTGTGTACACGCCAAAAAGAGTGGATCTGTATTCTGTGGGTATTTAATTCAGTAATAACAAGGTTACAACTAACCGAACTAACCGGAAATAAGCTCTGAATTATATCAATTAAATACTGGTTTCTATAGATACCTATACATTTTTGTAATCTGTATGAAATTTTACATAGTATAAAGAAACTACTAAGCTAAAATAATTATCACTGGTGTTATAAAAATAAGCAAAAGAAAAAATAATTTATTTATTTACATATTTATTTTGTCTCTTATCTGATACCAGATTTACATAAATAAAGTTAGCCTTCTAATATATGTACTGTCAAATGCTACATTTCAGGCTGAAAACAATGATATTTATTTTATTTTATTTTACATTTCAACGGACATCTCCATTTTTACAGTTTTGAACAATAATGAGTGAACTCAAGACACTTACGTACATGCGTAATTGTATAAACCAAAATACAATATGCGAGAGGTATAGAATGCGGGGTCCCCTTCTATCCTTTTCTTTAGCTTTTTTAAATTTTTTATTTCATTTTTTTATTTTTATAGCAATATTTATTAAAGGGCAGATAAGGGGATTACATTGGTCCCTAATGGGTTACATACAGAATGACGTTGACATAGAAATACATTAACAAATGTTGTATGATAATATTAAACAATTGTAACAACTTGACAATAACAATGATAAATAGAGTATACGATTAATAACTTAATGACGAAACGGATAAAACTATGAATGACAATAACGTAATAAATTAATAAGTGCAACATGATTTGAACTATGAGTAACAACAATAACAACAATAAATTAGTACGAAACAATAGAATAATAAACATGAATTAACAAGATAGAATGTATAAATAACAGCAATGAGAAATACAGAGCGAATTGTCTTCCCTCCGCTGTAGCAACTCCTAGACAGATAACTCACCCAGACTGGCGATCCTCCTCTTGAGCGCTGGTATACTGTTCACAAAAAAGTCGATGACGTCGGCGACGCTATTACCAGATCTCTGAAGTCGGTACATCGTGTCGTTTGCAGCGTAGTTGGTACGATGTTGCTGCCTAGCGAACAGGTCTCTGGAGCGAGTGGCTGAAGGGGTCCTGAACAGGATCTGGCTCAGCATATCGGGACAGTCGATCTTGCCGTTAAGGATCTTTGACAGCAGTACAACGGTCAGCGGAGAATCTGCGATCTGCAAGAGTTCGGAGTCCCAGATCACGAGACACTTCCCCGATGGGAACCTGACGATAGAGAAGACCATTCCTGACACCCACCATTCGAATAAATCTTCTTTGAATAGTCTCTAGTTCCTCTATGAGAAACTTCTGGTGGGGGTTCCACACTGGAGAGCCATATTCAAGGATTTGGCGTACCAAAGCACAGTACAAAGTCTTTAAGGCCGTGTCACTTAAGCCTTTTGAGAAACGGGAGACAAATCCAAGCATTTTATTTGCTCTGCTGCAAATGTTTCGAACATGCAACTCTGGGTTCAGTGAATGGTAACAATGTGACACCGAGATCCTTTACCTGCAGTACACGAGTTAAGGGCTCACTGCGTATATTGTACTTGTAGACAATGGGGGAGAGATTCCGGTGGGAAGGTCATCACTTGGCATTTCTTCGTGTTGAGTTTCATTTTGTTCTCTTCGCACCAGCGGGTCGATCGCACACAGATCTTCCTGGATTCGTAGGCAGTTCTCTTCAGTGGATATGATGGAAAACAGTTTCACATCATCAGCAAACAGAAGTGAGTCGCATTGGAGAGCTTCAGGTAGGTCATTTATAAAGAGTGAAAAGAGATAGGGTCCCAACAGCGATCCTTGGGGAACTCCAGAGTATGAAATAAATTCTGATGAAGTGGCCGAAGCAAACTTGATAAATGACCGCCGGTTTGAGAGGTAGCTTGTCAGCCACTTAATTTCCGTGTTTCCAAATCCTTGATAAAACAATTTTCTCAAAAGTAGTGTGTGGTCTACCGTGTCGAAAGCCTTGGAGAAGTCCAGATATATCCAACTGATTGTTGACGGTGAAGGCTTCCTGTATTTTGGATTGAAATAATGTTAAGTTCGACACAGTAGACCTCCCGCTTGTGAAACCATGCTGCTGTGAGCAGATTAAGCCAGCCAGTTTGAGCTTTAAAACGGTCAAGGAAGAGGTCCTCAAAAACTTTAGCAATAGCAGGGCAGAATCGAAATCGGTCTATAATTAGCAACATCTTCAACGGACCCTTTTTTGTGGAGGGGAACAACGTAAGCTGTTTTTAAGATTCTGGGAAGACACCAGATGACAGCGACGCATTGAAAAGGTCACAAATTGGCCCCGCCAACAGACCACCGCAATGTTTTAAAACAATAGGGGGAATTTCGTCAGGGCCCCACCCTTTGGTCTCGTCAAGCTTCCTCAACTTGCTCAATACTTCTTGGTGTGTGAGTCTTGAAAATGCGGAGTTTCCAAAGTGATCACCACTAGCAGGCACAAATATCTCCGTTGGCTTCGTATACACTGAGGAGAAAAAATCCTTGAACAGTTCGCACATCCCTTGAGGTTCCTTAGATTCGGTGCCATTGTAAGACATGCGTGAGGGCAGCGAGGAAGAGTTTCTAATAGCATTCACGTGGCTCCAAAAGAAGCGAAGGTTCATGGATACTCCCTGATCTACTCTCCTTAAGTGCTGACGGTAGTCTCGCTTCGCAGATATCTTACAAGACGCTCTCGCATTGGAGAAACGAAGGTAATTGCAGGCTGTCGGTCGCTCCTTATACTGTCTGTGTAGTTTTTTTTGTAATTACCAGATCTTTAGTTTCGGCAGAGAACCATCTGGGAAATGGTGAAACACCAACTCTTCTCAATGGTGAGTTCAGCTTCACTGCATCAGCAATCGTAGAAAGGAACTTTTCGGTTGCTTCATTGAGATCAGTAGAACTCAGGACGGCTGTGAAGTCCACGACTGAGAGGGAATTGTAATTTCCCAAAGATTGCATCTTTTAAAATCAGGTTTGAAGTGTTTGGTGGAGCAACCTTTGATGTTTCTGTTGCTGCAGGGTAAGATAATAGACAGTGGAGGGTGGTGCCTCTCCTCCACTGGCAGAAGCGCATCAATTTCTAGAGAGACATCAGTGTTTTTATTTGAGCAATAGAACCAGATCCAACAGGACTCCTCTTCCGTTGTAAATAGAATTAAACTTGTTGAAGGTCGTATAGCTCCATGGGAGACAGCATCACTCTGGAGGCAGGAGTGTGAACACAATTTAGAGGATCTGCCCAATCTACACCAGGTAAGTTGAAATCCCCGATTACAATAATTTCATGGAATTCATATTCAGTAGACACCTCCTCAATAGACGATAGAAGACTGTTGTAACTGGACACATGCTGTTGAGGAGGGATATAGCAAGCTACTAGGAGCCAGGAAATGCCTTTAAAGGGCTCAATCTTTACCAGATATACAAGAAGTTATACTTATAAAATAATAAAGCAGCTGGAATATTAATTTAATAAACCTTTGCGAAACAACTTATTTTGCTGCCACACTGGGGGAACTACTATACCACACTTGCAGGGTTAAGAGTGAAGTTGGACCAGAAATTCCAGCAAAAAGAAGCCAATTTGTAACAGTTTACAAACAAGTATAAATATAGACTAATCAACATCATTTTTTTCACCATTTTATTATTAATAAAATGGGCTTCAAAAGCAATATAATATACATGGCCTTAAGTAAGCCTAAATTATTATTGCTGCATTTAACCCTACCAGTACCAACGACGTCTCAGGCGTCGATCGGCACCTGCTTGCCGATACCGTCGACGCCTCTGACGTCGATGTGCATGCCTTTCGTAATTTGCCGTTATTGATCATCTATGGTATGGAACGCGTTGTTATAGTACTCAAAATGTGCAGAAAGAAGCATACTTTAATTGGTACTCTATTACAACAATTCTGAGTGAAGCAGCTATTTTTTTTCTTTGCTACAACATCAACAGTATTTTTCGTCAGCTGATTTGTGTTATTGTTTGTGTTTACTGCGTGCAATATTTTGAGAATATTCATTGAATAAAGTATATATCATATTATACGTATTTTTGAAGTAGATAAACTGTTCTATAGAAAAAACATATCGATTACATGGAAACATTTGTTTATTATCACATTTCAGGGGTAAAAACGAAAAAAAAAAAAATTCAAAAATTTCGCAATTTTGACTTTTTTATTTTTGTTTAATTTTTGAACAGTTAAAAAAATGTGATGTTATTTTATTTTATTTCTCGTATAAATTCTGAAAATAATGATATATAACAACATATAGTTTGATATTTATTAGTAGGTGAAAAAAAAATAATCCCAAGACTTACAAAGTGACACAAATCTGGTGTGTATTGCTGGTAAAACCAGACAGTACAGCTAGGGTTAAAAAATTTATTTAAATTTTTCATTAAAAATATTTTTTTAACCCTGCAAGTGTGGTATAGTTTTTTCCCCAGTGTGGCAGCAAAATTAGTTGTTTCGTAAAGGTTTATTAAATTAATATTCCAGCTGCCTTATTATTGTATAAATATAACTTGTTGTATATCATTGTTTTCAGCCTGAAATGTAGCATTTGACAGTACATATATTAGAAGGCTAACTTTATTTTTGTAAATCTGGTATCAGATAAGAGACAAAATAAATATGTAAATAAATAAATTATTTTTTCTTTTGCTTATTTTTATAACACCAGTGATAATTATTTTAGCTTAGTAGTTTCTTTATACTATGTAAAATTTCATTACAGATTACAAAAATGTTATAGGTATCTATAGAAACCAGTATTTGATAGGAAGTTATAAGTTCCAAAAAGTAAATTCGCACATAAATAAAAAATTGCGTGTTTTGCTTTGGTACCGTACCTTCTCAACTACACTAACTTCAAATTCAGTAATCTCACTTTGAAATAGAATATCCCGAATATCACTTGATCTACAAGTATCTGTCATTATGAATGATGTTCTTATCAAACAATAAATTACAAAATAAAATAAGCATAGGCCCTCTAACTAAGATTCAAGCCAGCTACAAACAGGCCTACCAGTGACCTGCAGTGTTCATATATATATATTTACATTTTCTAAAAACAATAACTATATTTACACTAAAATCAATATCAGTAAATACAATTTAAACAATATATCACTGTATGTATGAAATAAAACGGTAAAAATTAGGTTAGATTTCAAAAAAATAATGTGACAGTGAAACTGGAACACACAGATTACATCTGACAAATTGACGACAGTAGTATAAAATACATCAGCTGTTAGCAGAGTGTATTCAGTAAAATGTGCAACCAAAGACATATAAATATAACAAATGGGAACCTCATGAACCAATTGGTGGTGATTATAATGGAATTGACATATAATAATACGTAGTAGTGACAAAACGAGACAGTCGGAAATTCCGAGAGTCACACCCGTAATGGGTACCAACCATCAGAAATTCAGATGGCTCACACTTGCAGGGTTAACCCAACAAGTGGTGACCGTCCGTTTTCGGACGGTCTATCACTCTCAACAAGTGGTGACCGTCCGTTTTCGGACGGTCAAACGTTGCCGCGAATATTGCGTATAAAAAAGTTATAGATACATATCTCATCGAAATAATCGATACCATTCGAAAGTCGGTTAAATTACCTATCGAGATGATATCAGTTTCGATAGTTTATTCATATGACAACTTGATGGAGAGAAGAAGAAATCATTGTTACTATTTGATTTACTATTACTATGTGAACCTCAAGTGTGCGTGATTTTAGTGTGTAAATATTTGTAAATAGTTTTTTTTATAAAGAACAAAGCATAAACAAACATCACAAAGAATATGTGATCTCGTAAGGTAGTTGTTATTGAAATTTATAAATGATGAGTAAGTGTAACAATGAGTGTTTCATACTTTGAGATCGAAAAATTTAGTACGAAGGATTACATCTACCAGGATGGATATAACTTTTATGGTGAGTTTGGCAACATTATTGTATTGTATATCTAATACACAAACCATTTTCTATGGATAAAATTATAACATCAGGCTGAGACACTAATTGATACACAATTATAACATGTTGCCATAGTAACATCAATTTTCAGTACAATGCACTATTTTTAGTTTTGTTGTTATAAATGTATAAATACCGGTAATTAAACCATATAAACTATACATTTTCTGAAAGATTATGAAATTTACAACAACTTGTATATCTTGGAATTTTGAAATATGTAATGCACATTACCTTTCCAGGTAGGGTCCCCCCCCCCCAAACAAAATTAAATTGATAACTTTTTTTACATTTTATGATAAGAAAAAAATTAAAATGTTTATACTCATGTTATTTATTTTATATAATAATACAGAACTTTACAAGTAAATGATGTTAAAATAATACCAAATCTAATAATTAAAAGTATTTTTAAATATTTTTCAAAAATACCCTTGCAAAACATAGAAAAACGGGCCGCCACTAGAGGGTTTTTAATTGCCACTAGTTGGGTTAAATATATTCCAAAACTTACTTTGTTTACCATGGAAACACCATAATTATTTAGAGAAACAATATTTTTATGTGGAAAATTGTTTATAAAATTGTAATCATGTAAAAATTAATTTTGTAGAACAAAAAATGAAATGTCTGCAAAATTGGTAAATTTTGCACAAAAGGTCCTATGAAACGTTACATGTGTAAGTAGTACTGTAAACAATGATAATGTCTCAAGTACCGTTCTAATATAAACTTACTTTCATCTCCAAACAATACAAAGAATAAACAACAAAAAGATTCAACACTGCCATCACAATCACTAAGTTCAGATTCACTGTCACAAAGTAAATTGTAAATGTTAGTACCGTGCTCGACATTAATTTTAAACACTAAACAATCCTAATACTTTATTTCTATGGCAACTAAATGATAATATTTACTTTCACAACACTTTACTAATAACACACTCTGTTTGTTTACAAATAAACAATACAACAACACTCAGTTCTATGTATCTGTTCACACCATTCAGAGACAGATGGTCGGCTGACGCAACATAGCAGAGGACTCACTGCGCCCACATATGCCACCTAAATAGACTTGCCTTTGCAACAATACTTTTCTGCGTAATATACGCGGCAACCTATATAATAACTTTCGTAGTTATCGATAATACTTTGTTTTCTATAAATAAATATGTATATACAACAAGTTATTTTAAATATAATAAACATTGTCTGACTACGAGTATACTCGTAGTAATCACTACAAGTATACTTGTAGTTGTAGGCAAATGGGTTAATAGCTTCCCATACTATTCTGAATTTACAAAACCACTAAAATTAATTTAATTTAAGAAAAAAATCATATTTTATCATTTGTTTGAGGTCTTCTTAGTTCCATATTCCTAAATTGACCCTGAATCTACACATTCCATGCATGTACTAGGTTTTCAAGCTAAATACTAATTTAAAATGTAAAGTGACAGTTGGACATGAAATCTGGAACACGGCTGAAATATTTAGATCTGCAAGTTAATACAGAATCAACTGTACTTCACTTCCAACTGAATTATAGATATTGATGATAACACATACCTAATTTCTTCCTGGAGAGCAAACTGAAAGAGCTTTAACAACAGATATTCCTCCCTGTGGTGAGCTCCGTAGTGGAACAAAGTGAGAATAACGTTGCTGAGGAACTGATGAGTATACCTCTCAGGAAGACAAAAGATGAGCTTTGCCAAATACCTGTCATCATACATTACTATTACAAAAACTGTTTTCAAACAAAATCAGCTCTTATTTGTTATAGAATAGTGTGGAATTTAACATAAAGCTATTTTTATCATCATATTTAAACTATTATTACTTACTGAAATTAATATTTCACGTTCTATCATACTTGAAAACAATCTATTACATATAAGCTAATAATGAACCAGATACAGTTTCATTCTTTGTTTTTTTTACACCAAAGGTTGATTTAAAATCCATTAAAATTTTATCTCAGTTTACCAACTAACTTTTCAACACGTTCACTGCATCACGAGATCCAGGGGCTAACATTCACATCTCGTGTCGCAGGCTTACATTCACATGGTGATGAAATTAGCATTTAATTCCTTATTTGCTTTCGTTATATTTTTCATTGTAATTAACGCATTGTTGCAGGAGTAGAACTCTATGGAAGCATTTTTCTTTGTGAATGTAATAGTAACCTAAATCTTACACAATATCTATAGCTTACGTACCGCACCAGAATAATGACGCAATAGTTATATGCGATACGAGACGTATAGATCTTGTCGCACATGGTAGACTAAATGTCAATATTAGCAGATTGTCAGCTGTTGTTTGAAAAGGTGGGAGAGTTGTTCCACGTGGTTGCTGAGTCTGTTTGTTTACAACATAACCTCAATTTCTCAGCTAGAGTATAATTTATTACAGTACTTCCTTATATGCGACACGAGATCACCTCACTATATCTACATACTGCATAGCACCTATGACGTCAGAAACTTGATAGTTCTAAAACAATAACCTAGAGTGCTCTATCTTCAATTGATGATGTGATATTGTGCGCAGAACTTCTGTTGTGCAAAGAGATCTCAGGATCATGTCCCACACTGAATTGATGGTATGCAACGAGTCCCCGAGAACGTGACACACAGGATGAATAGCCGAGAAATTATAACAACGCAGTGAACGTGTAATGATCACCACAAACTGACACACCAATTTTTACAACATATTAAAATATATTTTAAATTAAGTTTATAATACTTAAGTCATTAAACACAAAAAAACTCTTTCTTGACATGCTAAATTTTAAAAGTAATTTCAATAAAATGTCTGATGATGGTTTGATCTTAGCACTGAGTTTGTTATTCAAGGTTTGTGACTCCAATGCAAAAAAATCTAACAGAAAATAAAAGCTACAAATTCAATTCAAAAAGAATTATTGCCAAAGAACATAAGTGCAGGCATCAGTCATAAACACAATACACATGTCAATGCAAAATAACTTATAACAATATACACACAATAATTTATAAAAATACAGATATCATGAAATTAACTTATGACTAAACACAGTCAGACACTATATGCTATTTAAAATCAACACTACAAAAATCATTGACTGAACAAACATTCAGAGGTTAATTTTTTTTAAATAAATGTTTTAAAATGTTTAATTCAATATTATTTTTGGTGTTCTTCCTAATGTAAATGAAGCACTTTAAAATGTAAACTGAATATACTGTTGGAATCTGGAATTCAACAAATAAAGGTCTACAATTGTCATCAGGTTTAGCATTGCCAATAATTCTCAGAAGTCTTTTATGTAAAAAGAATATTCTATATGAAGTATGTTGATCCCATAAAATTGTACAGTAGGATAGATGGCTGTGTATATGGGCATAATAAATACTTAAGAGAACATCAACAACGACTCTTCCCTTTAGGTGACACAGTATAAATTTTAAATTTTTTCAATTTCAATTTATTCATCAAATAAGTTTACATTTATTGTTTTTTTACAGAGGTGCATGTCAAAATATATAGAAATGAAAATAATTAACATGTGGGTATTTGTTCCAAAATAAAAAAAATTTATGGTCAAATTCTACAAATGTTCTAAGGTTAATTTGTCCACATAAAAAACTTGTTAATGCTCTAGGGACAGATTTCCACAAGAAAAGATTTGAGATTTGTTTTAAAGGTATTCAGACTATTCTCAGTTCTTATCTATTTATTTATTTATTCATAAGACGCCGATCATCAAGATATGGGCGAATATGGATTTCGAATGAGTGTGATGAGTGTAGATGAGCGAATGTAGTCAGTATAGGTAAAGCATTACATACATTCATTCCCATGTACAAAGGGCCCATTAATAATAATTTGAGTCTATGCAATCGGTATTTAAATAAATCTTTCTTTCTAGTGTCATATTTTTTAATAAAAATATTGTTAATAAGTTTGTCTGTATTTTTGTTGATAAATACGCCAATTTTAAAAATGTATAGCGTATATGTATACTGTTAATAATTTCAACTGTTTGAACAGATTGACAAGAGGTACGAGAACTCACTCTTGCTAAATATTTAATCAATTGTTGTTTTTTTTTTGTAAAATAAATATCTTTTTGCCATGTGGTGATTTTCCCCAGAATATTAAACCGTATCTAATTAAAGAGCAAAAATTACCATGATAAATAGACCATCATGGACGTTTCAAACCTGGTTATCTGAAATATTGTCCTTACAGCAGAGTGCTCTGCTTAATTTAAGGCACAAAGATATCCCACTTAACATTAGATTGTATGGCAATGCCAAGATTTCTAAAAAAGACCCAAATAACATTATAACTCATGATTATAATATTGGTGGACATGTTTTATCAAAGAAAACTTAAATTAAAGATCTCGGTGTCACTTTTGATTCAAAACTATCTTTTTGTAATCATATTATATCTATATGTAAGTCTACATTTTCTATTTTAGGTCTTATACGTAGGCTGGGCAACATGTTCAATAATCAGAGAAGTATCTAACTACTGTATTGTATTGTTCTTTGGTAAGATCAAGGTTGGAATATGCTTTGGTGGTCTGGTATCCACATGTGAATTATTTATCCGATTACATAGAGAATGTTCAGAGGATGTTTTTGAGGTTTCTCTATTATAAATCCTTTGGCCATTACACAACTTTGGTGCCTTATTCTGAACTTTTTCTGTTATTCGAAATTGATCGTCTGAGTGTTAGACGTACGATGGCAATGGTCATGTATGTTTGGGCGTCTTGTGTGTGGGGTGTTCGACGACGTGGCACTGTTGTCCTGCATTCAGTTTACTGTACCCAGGCACAATTCTCGTCAGCTCTTCACCCTCCACTTCTCTCGCAAAAACCCCTTAACACAATGATAAGACTGTTTAAAGCAATTAACGGTGATGACATTGATATTTTTTTTCAATACTCACACCATCTTCCGCAGACTTGTAATTAGACATATAGTCAATTAATTTACAATTACTTACTATTTTTGTTGTTGCTGATATTACTATATTATTTAATGTTCTTATTATGTTGTTGTTTTCGATCATGGTTAAATTTTTTATATTTATTTACAGTTTGTTGTTAATGATATTTGTTCTGTTTATTTTGTTTGTTTCTCACTATTTATTATGTTATTTAAACTTGTTTTTATGGCATATATTTTATATTACTGATTTATTGTTGCTAGTTGCTGATTTGTGTGAATATTTAGTGTATGATTATATTTGGCATGGAGGACATTGAACTATGTATATATTCTGCTACATGTCTTTTGTATTGCGTATTCTTAAATTAATTCTGCATTGTAATTGGGTGATTGCCTGTTATGTAGCATTTTGAAATTGAATAAATAAAAAAGAGACATAGTTGATATGACCGATGTAATCTCATCACCCGAGCTCAGTCTTAAAGAATTAATTATTACACTTATTCTTACTGTTTGGTCTATTTAAAAAAATTATATTATTAGTTTTTAGGAAATTAATGTTTAAACTGTTAGTGTTGAACCAGTAATTTTTAATTCATCTATAGAAATACCTTTAGAAATATTTTTTTAAATTGACTCAACAATCCAATTTAATTTAGATTCACCCAATAAATTAATTTAGATTGTAACACCCAATAAATTAGCTGGTGAACTACTTTAACTGTGTTTCAAACAAAATGTGATATCCTGAATTTTATTCTGATAAATACAAAGACCATTAACCAAACACCATTTTGAAACTCTTTCTTCGTTACATTTTTAATAAAATCTAGATTCTACTTGTCATTATGATGAAAACAGCCAAATCATCAGCAAACAAATAGCCTCGTAGATAAGGGATGGTGAAATTAAGTGGAAGATCGTTGATATATATGTTACCGGCAATGTATTAAATCAGGCATTATATAGAATAGCTAGCCATTATATACATTACCTAAATATGACCAGCAAAGTATGAAATGAATCAAATTGTGTACTTTGCCCAGGCATTCTATAAAATGCCCAACAAACTTTAGGCAGAGTTCGTAGCGCTGAGTCATAGATTTCTAGGTACAACGTGAATGCTCCCCCACACCCTTCCTTTGTGCCCTGCACCATAATGATTGGCCCTTAGTATCATTTTGGTGCTTCATAATGTCGCAAGTAATGACTGACTCCAGTGTAGGTGCGTGTATCGGTAATGAAAGAGTGGTTCTCCTCTGAATTTGTTAAAAATTGTAGTGTTAATGCTAAGAACAGTGTTTATTTAACCGAACCTAACTCTTAGAAGCTAGTGTTATATGTTCAACATTCTAAGGCCAAGACGAAGAAGGAGTATTGAGACTACTGGTTGCTTAACTGGTACGATGTAATGCTTATTGAAAATACACAAAAACTGCTCCATCCAATACAATTTAGCAAATCAGTTATACTAGCAGTAACATTGTCAATAGTGTTTCTAAAATTAATGTTAAAATCTGCACCTAATACCACACATGCAGTGCCTAATACCAAATCGTATGCAAGAAAAATGTATGCAATTTGTTTTAAAAATTGAGGAATCTGAATCAGGCGTCCTATACAAAGAGACAATTATTACATGTTTTGTCAATCACCAGAAACTCAGCACAAACTTAAAAAACTTTATCCTCAGCCAATGAATCAAAAAGATAAATTGATTAAAACTTAATTCTCTTTTAATAAAAATTGCTGTACCACCCCTGCATAAATTATCCCTACCATAGCTTGACACTAGGCAGTAACCCCCCCCCCCCACTCTTACTTTCATATCCAATTTCTCAATATATTCCATATAACTAGGGCTTGAGTGTTAGAGAGGAAATTAGGCTCCTAACTTCACCTCATGATAAAGTCATTTTTCAATTCATTTTAGAAAATAATTACATTGCTGATTTTTAATTTTATTAAGAATTGGCAGAAATCAACAAATGAAACTGGATTATAACAACTTAATTTTTGTAGTGATAAAAATGAAATTTTCTATATGCCTTCAGTATTTTTAAATGACCTATTTTAATATTGTTTTTGAATAATAGTAAAGAGTAATAAAACTTTTTAAGTTGCAGGTCAAATGATGATGCTTACTTTGGTCTTGTCTGCAAAAAGTAAAAAAGGTGTTGGTATGCCTCAAGCTGGTGGTGAGATGAAGACGATAATGCCTTCAAGCCCATGGCATGGCTCCGTGTGACTGCATTTAGAGACTTCCCTTGCTTCACAGCATCCTGTACCGATACAAATATGGTTATCTTCTTTATCGATTTAATCAGAGGATTCCACCAACTATTTAGATATATTTAAAATACTTCAATAATGGTTAATATTGATCCAACATCTGTTTATTAATTACTAGAATCAATCAAAACAGCAGACAGCTGAATAAATGAAATAATAATAATAATAATAAGAATAAGATTGCTAAATACTACTTTCCAGAAACTTGCCAAATATTAAAAATATTAATTAAAAGTCATTTAAAATTTTAGAAAAACATACAATGTAGGTATATAGGCTACATTATTTTGTATTTAATTTTTCTTCTTCTGGATTTAATCTGAAGTTTTTTTAGTGCAAAATTCTGTTGTTGTATAATAATACATTAATTTTTTTAAATAGGGAAAGTGCCTGAATTGTTTATGATAAGGAAGTTAGCTAGCAGTAGCTCTTAAAAATTCCTTTGGGTAAGTTCCTCGAAAGTACATGTAAGATAAAACAAAAAACCACACATGGATATGGCCACTAGCCTTATACAAGGTTATGTTATAAAAGATTGGGAGAGTGAAATAGAGTTGAGCTAGAAGTCTGCAGTAATCATATAGTGCCAAATATTACTTTCTTGTAATCAATATACTGCTGTATCTTTTGGATTCTGCAGTAACTATTATTATGTTGTAGGCCTTCTTGGATTGGAAAAGAGGGTAGGCTATATTATCTCTGATATTCATGTTTGGAGGGTATCTCCATTCACTGAACTGTTGATGGAGCATATTATAATGGGGCTGTGAAAAGTTGCAGTTCGGAGAAAGGGGTTTCTCCAAACTGCATGTGACATACTGTTACAAAATCGATATAAGTAATAATATAAAAAAAAACTCTGATGATTGGTGTGCAGTAGCATGTTTCATAAAGGGTTTGAAGCCTGTTTTGACATCCTGTCTATGACCCCTTATTCCAGTACTGAGGCTATCAGTGGTTAGAGCCTATATACAGAGCTGGCAATGTATTTGATAGATAGTTTTTCCTATGTTGCTTGTATTGTGGCCATAGATTTGGTGTTTCCTAAGCCAGTTCACGTAGAAGAGAATTATTTTAGAGGTTTTGCACTTGCTTTTTCCACAACAGGGAAAAGACCCGGTGGACAATCTTGTAGGATTTATAATGTTCGGGTCAGGTATTTTAGGGTGAACAAGGATATTTTTTTTAGATTTCATGAAAACTCTAAAATAGACTTTTGTTTATTTCACTTGGTAGTTAGTATTGGACCATGGGCAATAATTCCACACTGAAGTGGGATTTCTTAGACAAATTTTGGACTTGCTATCCAAAATCCTAAACCGTGACTCCTTTTCTACTTCCACTGCATTAAATGGGTTCCTCAAAATATTTAATCAAAGCATAAGTGGCATTGAAAAACATAGTCAAATTGAACAAATACATCTCCATTGTGAAGGTCTGGAAGTTCTGTTCTCATGAGAGAATAAGCTCTTTCAGGATCAGATGAACTGTCTATCTATGCCTGATTTACAAAGTATTTTCATTTCACTGTGGTCAGAGGAGACTGAGAGATGGAGTTTGTATCTTAACTAAAACTAATGTTATTGTCAAAATGTTTCACAGATTTACATGAGGATTCTTGTCAGATATCCGCTGCTAAATTCAGCTCAGTTGTGGCAACAAACTGTTCCTCTACTCAGTTGACAAAGGTGCCAGTGGCACTGAACATTTTTGAAAATGTATTGCTCTTACTACTTTAGCTAGGGTGTTAGTAGACTTGTCTCCTTAGATACGTTTGCTGATATCCTTTCTCTCCCTTGAATAAAAATAGTATTTAATCTCTTCATGTTTTGTTGTTGTTGTATTTATCAGACCAACCATCTTTATACCATTTTAGCAAAAATTACTGGGCATCATCTATTCGGTTGCTTGCTGAAGTTCTTTCATTGTGTCATCAGACACTGATAACTCATTAACATTTAAAGTATGGATTACATATCTCATATTCTCATCACCTCGCTGATGTTTTCTTAAACTATTACTGGACAGTAAGTAAGTGACGAATATGTTCTTGCCTGAAAGATATTTCAATGTAAAAGTCTAATCAAACAACTTATGTTTGAACCTCTTCAACATGTTATTTTTTATTATGTTCATACTTTTGTTCATTATTGACAACGGTGGCATGTGATCAGTGCATATTGTAACATTTTGATGACCATAAATAAACCTAATAGTGAAATTTATTCTGAATTTATGCACTGCTCAAACATTGGGATACCAATGAAATTCGTTTGCCATTTTGCAAAATACAACAGTCAATAGGGCCCTTTACACATACGTTCTTTGGTGCACGATTGTTCATTCACTTGTGAAAGAGGGCATGTGTAAAGACATCGTAGTGTGAGCAGAAGCGTAACAGGCATGAGTGCAAAAACAGTGTTTTGCACACGCTCTAACATATCCTACTTTCACGCAGTTAATCACGTACAAATTGCCTTTAGTCACACATTCTTTTCTTTCTAACAAAAGTGAAATAAGGATTTGTGCACGAAGGAACGTGTGTTCGAAAAACTTGCAACTTGAGCATCCTGCACACTCAAGCACTTGAGAAAGAACGTATGTGTAAAGGGCCCTGATGGCATCACTGGGAGGATCACTTTAAATATCTATGGGTATCTTTTCATCAAAAGCAGCAAGTACTTGACTACTACAAATAATTTTCTGTAGGGATTCACTTTATTTGTATGGCTCTCAGTCCATTCCTATATCCACCAGTCGGCACTGGTGGCGCAGTGCTGTAACTCAGCTACATGGGGACAAAGTGTTTGGGAGATTGTAGGCGGTAGGTTCCATGCTCGGTTCTCTTAATACCAACACGGCGTCCGCTCATCAATATAGACACTACTATATTGGTGGTTGTCATCAATATAGACACTACTAGAGAAGTCTGAAGTGTCCGTGTTGAATGGTAGTCAAGGTTCGGGTGTTGTGTAGAGAAGATAACTAAGTGTCAAACTTGTCAGTTAGCTGAAAATCAGACCAACACTACGTGGTTCGGATTCCACGTAAAGCTGTAGGTCCCATAGTTGCCCTGGTTATTGGGATATTAATAAATAGTCCTTTCTGAGCTAAGTCAAACTCAGATAGTAACAATGACTACACTCGTTCATCTACACTCATCACACTCATTCGCCCCTCATATTCGCCCATATCTCTACGATCGGCGTCTTAGAGATGAATAATGAATAATGAATAAATATTTGATATTCTTTTTCAGTAATCCCTCAAAGGAGATGTGAGGGCTCTGCTGTTTGGAATGAAATTTCTAAAATAGTCTTACTAGACTTAGCAGTTATTGTGTTTTAACTTATTAGGATTTGCTAATGTTTTCTGAGTTCTTATACAATGTCACACCAAGATACTTTACTTCACAAACACTTATTGATATTAAACTTTATTTATATTTCTTAGCCCATGCAAATACCTTCTTCATGATAATATTGACTTCCTCTTTTGTATTTCCAACAATAATTAAGTTGTCAAAATACTGTATATTGATACCTACTAGAGATATGCCAAACTGCTGTTTGAAAGAAGCAGCTTAGCTGAAAGCAGTTGGCTTTTAAAATATCACTAAGCTGCCTTTTAAAAGCAGTTTAGTCAGCTACAGAACACATATTGGCACGTTGTTTCTGTATACCATTGTTGACTGAAAATTGCTTAGGCAGCTTTGAACTGGCTTTTAATTAAATTATAAGATCAAATTAATCAGTTACACAAACATATCAAACAGTTACAGCAAGTCTACAAAGACAAGGCTATAGAATTTCTTGGAGATAGTTTAATAAAATGTGTGTATACCTTTCCATTAATAGAACATTTAATTCAAAGTATATTGTATATAATAACAGTGCATCTCAACAGTGCAAGAGAGCTGCAGACAGCAACTAACATAGATAAGCGCTTACTGTTTACTGCTGTTGGTCAACCTGCATTCTGTAACTTTTGGACGAGGATAACTGCTGCCGAAAAGCATCACTGTTTAGTAACTATTCTCACTAACTGTTTAGTAGTTGAGTTGCTTCCTTTAATAAGCTGCTGCTTCTAAGCTGCTTAAGCTTATTTAGCACATCCCTAATACCTACACTCAGTACATCTCGAAAATATTCAGGTACGAGTTTTTGAATATTTCAGGCTTACACAAAAGCCCAAATGAGGCCCTGAGGATGTGATACAGTGCTGAGGGAACAAGAATTGCTATTCACAGTCCAATTTTATGTGATAGACACCATAATCCATTGAAACAATGATAGAACTGTACAAATTTGCTTATATGATAGCGAAGAAGCTAGTTTTTCTAATTTGGAAATGGTATATTTTTCTCTTTTAGTACTTGTTTAATTCTTTAGGATCATACCGATTCAAAGGGACCCATTTGGTTTCTCTACAATAACAATATAATTCACCCATTCGGACAGCTCATTGTCAGGAAATCTGATTTCTTTTCTTACTAGTTCATCGAGTTTCCTTAAATTAATTTTCTTTTAATTTTCAGTGGAATTCTAGCAGAGCAAAGATTTGGTTCAGGGTATTTGTCAAGTCTAATTTTACACTCATTAATGGATTTTTGTAATTTCAACAACCAAAACTCAACATCACTGTTTTTCTCTCAACGAAACATTCAATTTTTCCAACAGGTTATATTGCAAAACTTCCAAAAGCCTGCAATCTAACATGACACTTTTATAATTTCCAATTAAAGTAGTTTCTTAGAAAGTATTCAAAAATTTCATCTGTCTCGCAAAATATAACAGAATGTTTTTAAATACTAGTTTATGTACATAATATGTAATTAAATTATATCATGTTTAGTTTTTAATAGCCAATTTTATGCAAAAATTATATAATAATTTTCCAAAAATATATTTCAAATACAACATTATTTTATTACTTGTAAATTAAAAATAAATTGAATAGAGATAAATAAATAATATCATATTATACCCATGTGTTTATTTACTGGATACATTGAAAATATTTTCTTTCTATTATTTCAATATAATACATACGTTTTTTGGAATGTCTCAAAATATATAATAGTACACTAAGAACACAATTTTCTGAAGTTGATGGAACCAAGCCCATTTAGGATGATCATATTTTCAAATAGCATGGTTTGTCATTAAAAGCATCTACAGTTGATTTATTTTCCCTTCCCACAGGCATGTGCCCATGAGGGGAACTATTTCCACCGTTTTATATGATCTTTATATTGTAATTAATGTTTTTGTGAATAAAAATGCTTATATATCTATCTATCTAAAAAGGGTTAAAACGGAGAATCAACTTCATACATAACCGTATGCAACCATAGTAAGGATCAGCATACGCCATTTATAGACAGAGGCAATAATAAATTCCTCATGAAAGCAAAACTTGCTAACATATGTACTTTTGTATGCACATAACTTAGGTAAATTGAGTTAAACCAAGACAGTAACAGATTACACAAATTAAATGCTAAAACATTTAATTAACATGTTTAGGCCTAATAAAAAAACTGATATAATACTACAAGTTGTTTTTAACAGTTGTTAATCAAATCAGAATTCTGTACAATATATAAAACAATGGAACTTAGTTATAAAAAGCATAAGCTATGAAAATAAGGGAGGAGAGTGTGTTATCACTCAGAGTAAGTGTATGTGAGGGAAGGGAGAAACTCTATTGTCTATGGCCGATGGCGACAACACAGCCTAGCTGCTTACAGTGCAGCACACACACACAACATAGAGCTCTTCTGCCTATCATAGTTATCTTGGAGTGTTCATAGTACACTCATGATATATTTTATAATCAGATAGAATCTTATTTACACTATAGTAATGCATTAAACAATTCATACAAAGTATGAGTAGACTTACATACAATTTAAAAATGGGATCTATAAAAAAAAAAAAAAAAAAAAAAAAAAAAAAAAAAAAAAAAAAAACACTCAGTTCTGATAATGTACTTTGAATAACTGCATTCCTGATAACACGACCCTAGTGTAAATACTTTCCCTTAGCAGAATACAAACTACAGGGATTTAAAGAAGATAGTGCAAAAAAAAAAAAAAAAAAAAAATTCCCTGGCAACCAATATGGTTATGTGTCTGCCAGATGCAGGATTAAATACCTGGAGAGAAATTCTGTTCTGGATGAGAAGGCCGATGGTTACATCCATTTTGTCCACTTGTTGGGCCAACTGACGATTGTGTCGGATAGCTTGCACCACCTGCTCCTTTAGCGTCTAAGGACAGCCGTTGCAAATTAATATAACCTACTTGAAGATGAAAAAATAACTTAACTGCGTAACCTCCTTTGATTTGAATACTTATTGACTATCAAATATGCATTGTTGTTGTATTTTTTGTTTATTTCATATTCATTCAAATGTGTGTAGTATAAATAAAATACAGTTAACGTCACACAACACAAATACATTACAATATAAGCACAAGATGCACAAATGTATTACAATACAAGTACAAAATGCACAAATATTATGGTGATCGATTTCGGTGAACTACGCTCATCTTCCTCAGACCAGAGGGATTCACAAAAGCTTATATTGTAATATATTTGTGTTGTGTGA
Source organism: Stictocephala bisonia (assembly GCA_035578905.1). NCBI lineage: Eukaryota > Metazoa > Arthropoda > Insecta > Hemiptera > Membracidae > Stictocephala > Stictocephala bisonia. Next base: position 29,652 of record JAQJVL010002064.1, read on the forward strand.
CGTTTATTTGTACTGTATATGTACCAACATGTATTATGCTAATTAAAAAACCATTTATAAATAAAAGTAAAAAAGTTAAGTAAACACATCAAATATGATTTATTTTTTATCATACTAACAATTTGGATCTCTCTTTTATTTGTACACAACAAGGTACCAGAATAGTAATAGGTAAGCTTCAGTTTTATTGCATAACATTTTGATTTTTCTTAATGAAGAGCACAAATTGTGTCTTTTTCAGTTTTGCATACCTACACACTAAACACAAAATGAATCTTTGAAAACAACAATACACAGACATTGTTAAGATTTTGATGATGTCAATAATCACATCCTTTTTTTGTTAAAAAAAATTCAAGAATCTAAAAATATAATTTACAAAATTGATTGTGAATGTAATAAAACTTACATTGGCCAAACCTCTAGACCTATAAGTACAAGAGTCAAAGAACATATATATAATTACAAAACACAAAATAAAGAAAAATCAAAATTAGTAGAACACGCTATAAACGAAAATCATGATATCAAATTTGACTCATCCAGTACTGTACTTAAAGAATCGTCATGGACCAAAAGCAATCAAATTGAAAGTGCCTGTATGTCTATATTTATAAAAGAGGATGTATATGTTTGAAGTTTATGCGCTGCCAAACCATCCAACCATGATCGCCATGAAACTTTAGGATGTTGTCCTGTATACTCCCGAATGGTTTCTGTGAAGTTTGATGCAGATCCGTCCACAGGGTCCCCGCCCCACGGGCTCCTAAAGATCCCATGTTATTCAAATGGAGAATCTGAATTGTTTACAAAAAACATCTGACTGTGTGGTTTAATGTAGTTTCACATGCCATAAGCAGATTGAAGTTCTCACAACAACAGTACTGTATATGTTTTGATTTATTGTAGTTCTACATTTCACCTTCAGAGTGTAGCATACACTACTTTTACTTGATCAGGTGATCTGTATTTGGTGTTAACCTTTTTTTCTCTGTAATTAAAACATGTGGTGAAACGTGAAAATAAAAAATAAATAATTTAAGTAATCCATGTTTTTCACATGGACAGCTCTACGTCGCTTGCTCGAGAGTAGGCTCACCAAAACACCTTTCCATTTATACACCAAATAAGAAGACCAAAAATATTGTTTACCCTCTTGCACTCATTAATAAATAATGGTTTTTTTTTCTATAATTCTTTTTATTGCTTTATTTTGGTATGTCAATGAAAAATGAAAGGCGAGACAACGTCCGCCGGGATCAGCTAGTCTGTTATAAAAGAACAATGTATATCACAACCATCTATAAATTTTAGTAATATATACTTACCTTTAGTTAAAGAAGAAATCAAACATAAAATAATTAATTGTAAATCATAATTTCCAGTTTAATATTTTATTTAAATTACTTTCTACTAATCCATTTAAGTTTTAAATTCATTAAAAAATATCTATATTTTATCATATTTTAATTTATATTGTTTTAAACATATGTTTTTTCTGTCTACAAAAACTGATGATGCCTTAACCGGCGAAAACGCTATTTAAATAAAAAATTGTGGAATAATTTTAAAAATTTGTTCTTTTTAAAAATCACATCCTTGTTTGAAATTACTAATAAAAAATAAATACTCATTATTGTTTTAAAACTTAATTTGTCCAAAATGTACTAAACGAAACTATTAATAATTTGTAAAAGTATAACGGAAAAGATTCAACATTTCTATATCATAAATCTATTGGAAATATTTTATTATAGTTATAATTTTATAAATGTACGATTTTCATTTTTTTTAATTGAAATATTTAGCAATATTTTGTTAGTTAAGAAATGCAGTCGCCCTCTAATAAATTGCAATTTTACAAAAAATAAAAGTATATTTTAAAGTATAATTGATAATAATTACTAAAAGACTTGCATACTTTCAGCATATGTAAAATAAGCTACTTACAATTGTGTCAGTAGAAAATTATCCAAGATCTGTAGAAAGACATGAAATAGACCTCATTGTTATATAATATTATGAATTAATTTTGCAATAACAGACAAATAATCAAGGTATCATATTTGAAAGTTAGTACAGCAGGAGAAAACATATCATGTTTGCTTAAGTGTGAAATTAAACAATCCAGATGACCATGTGATTATAAACCAAGTAACATGGCTTTTGGATTAGGAAGTTTATTAGAATATTACACCTTTATTGCATATCAGATAGAAATATGCTCTTTTAACACAGTGTGCAGCATACAGTGCCTTGCCTGGTTCGGCATCTTGGCCACACGCTTACCCAATTAAACATTTTGACAAGTAAAATCGATTGATCTTTTCTGTTATTTCACTACCACTACTTTTTTTCTGTTCACTACCGCTTGATAAATATTCTATTGTTGTAAAAACTGTCCCCACTAAACTAATTCTTGTCTTTATCCGCTAAGAATCTGATATTACTGGCCTTACTTTATCGCTTTCTAAGAACTTACACACGGAGAGCGCATTTGGCAGTAAGTCGATCATTGGATTTACCAGTTTGAGATTAACTTTAGTAGCCACCTAATGTAACCTAACTGTAATTGCGATAAAATAAGTAGTGGTAGTGAATTAACGGTAAAGGTTTAAATCGATGTATCTGCAATTCATACAATATATTTAATTCATATGTTGATATTTATAATATTTGATCTCCTTCAACCCTCCTGATCATTCCATTCCAGTCTATTTATTTATTCAACTGAAGCCGTAATAGAAAAATCTGAATTTCCAGTTATTACTTTGAACTGTCTTTGAACTTACTGACTTCAGAACTCATATTCTCTTCAAAAAGAACCACTCTTCAAAAGGACATGTGAGAGTCTAGCCATGTTATAAACATTAGAAATAACCTAAATATCTACATAAAAGTAAAAACTGTATATACACATACTATATACACTTTGTACAATACATAAATAAAAACACCATGCCGATACTACCAGAATGAAATGTTGTTTCATTCGACCATGTTAACACGAGGTACACGCTCTCTCCCCCGATGCTGACCTCATACTGGCCAACAAAAGAACAGTGCAGTTGGTAGGAGTATGTATGTGACTATACTGACCCAACTGCAGCGAATGTGTTAATTAATACCTGAAGTTGTAATTCCCTGTGGTAGTCTTCAATGCTAAAGTCTAGCAGGTGGAGAAAGAGACGCACAACCTTGAATGAAGGGTTTGTTGTTTGAATTTGATGAAGAAAGGCTCTCCGAGTCTGAAAAATATGAGCAACATTTAATACAACAGCAAAATAAAGTTCATATACTAAGTTATAAAATATTTAACTAACACCGTTACATTGATAATTATTGCAAACATTATAAAAAGTTTAACCCTTTCAACCCCAGACATTTTTTAAAAAGTTGTTCCAAAAATCCCAAGTAATTTCATATTTGAAATACCCAAAAGACCAGGCTCTTTTAGTCGATTTTGTTGCATTTTACTAAAAAAAATGTATAAAATTCTATACATGAAGCAAATTTATTATTTTGAGTTTCATTAGTTTCCTAAAGAGATTACCTGTATTTAGTTATTTTCAGATAAATTCATAATTCACAATGCAATGTTTAATATTAAAAATGTTATAACCATTCTAAAAAAAAACACTGTAATTCGAGTTTTTATCCTACGCATATCAACTAAGCCATATATTTTGTCTGATTCATCACTCTCGTCATACACGCAATTAGCCATTGAATTGTCACTTTTTGGCAACCTACAACGTTTTATTTTAGTTATGTACATTCTATATAAACAATCACATCAGTCATGAAACTACAATTAGCCTCGACTGACGATCACATTGACGAAAATCAACACAGCTGCTAATGCACAACAAAGTCAACAAAATGATACAAGTTGTTATACTGTAATAAAGCATTCTACCGTAACAAATCCATGTTTTTATAATAGAAATGTTATTCTGACCATTTACATACTATTAATACAGTAGACTCCCGATTATCCACAGGTGGATTAACCAAGTTGCGGATCAACCACGATCGTGAAAAAAAATTAAAGCACATAATAGTACATAGTTTATGCAACGATGATATTATGATAGAAATAATGAGAGTAATTTGATTGTTATTCAAAATTTAACTTATAATTACAGTTTGATAATGATCACTATATGATTGAAATGTCTTAATATGTAATATATGATATATAAAATTTGAAATTATTATCAATCAAATTATTATCATTATTTCTGATCTTCTACATTATTTTTGAAACATGTAGGGTAGTTGTTTACAATGTACTTCGCCTGCCAATGATGAGTCATGTCAGGCGTGGCAGTGGCACGCTCTATTGTTTTGAGTTCACTGCTGTCTGCCACTGTGAGTCAGTTGTGTACAGTAGTCAGTGCAGTGTGGAAGTGCTTATCGACTGATTTACAAGATGGATAAGCGGAAAATCTATAGAGGGGGAAGAAGACACAACAGCGTGTGATATTATGGTGTTATGAAAAATTCGTGCAAGCATTGTAAGAAAAGTCTAGCGCTAAGAATAAAAAATCTATAAAAGACTTCTTTCCAACCCAACAATAAAAGTGTTTGTTTTACTTTCATTAAAATGTTTTTATGTGATTCAAGTGATACTTATTTAAATGTCAGTATGTACTGTTCTACTGTATTTTAGTTGTTTTATTTTTAAACCTAAACTCATGTAAGGCCTAATTTAAGGCTCAGTTTTGTTTCAGAGTTGATTTTATCAGTTAATTTCAATACTGAACTAAATTGTTAACAAGAACTATATTATTAGAAATTTAAAAAAAAAAGAAGACAATTACTGGGCAAGTATTACCTTCAACAAGCAATTTTCAAGAACTATTCAAGATTAATTCAAGAAAAATTAAAATATCATTCCTTCATTCAAAACTGCAAAAAAATTAAAAAACAAACTAAAGGATTCTATAGGGCTCAGTTTTGTGCGAGGGTAGGTCACACTACAAATTAATATGCCACTTATTTTAACCCTTCACCTTCATATGCCATACTGTACTAACAAGCTTAAATACATGGTGACTGCTGTTTGAGGTACTATACAAGGCAGTCAGGTAAGTGCTTCAATCTAGTGAGTTATTTTAAAACTCTTTAGACCTGTAACTAAATGGAGAACATATTTCTACTGAGCACATTTTGGTACTGACCATTCCAATGGTGTTTTATTTAGTCAAAATAGATGATCTATTGCAGTTGCAATCAGCTATTTTGTCAGCATTTTCAGAAGTCGTATATATTACTGTTTTTACTTTCTGCCATATGCGTTAGCATAGAGAAAGTATTGTGATAGTGAAAAACAATTTTTTTTTTACAAGTTGGTCTAAAAATCCATTTTAGGGCCCCCTGAACCCAAAAAAGTGATTTTTTTTAATGTTGTGTGTCCGTATGTATGTCTTTCTGTGTTTATGTGCAATTCGCTGGAGACCAAACGGATGGATCGATTTCTATGAAATTCGGTTTGAAGATGTATTTAGCCAGTGGGTGATATATTTTATTCCCACCCGCCCACCCATACACGTACTGTGGTAATTACCCACCCGCCCACCTATACACGTACTGTGGTAATGACCCACCCGCCCACCCATACACGTACTGTGGTAATGACCCACCCGCCCACCCATACACGTACTGTGGTAATGACCCACCCGCCCACCCATACACGTACTGTGGTAATGATCCACCCGCCCACCTATACACCTACTGTGGTAATTCAGGAATAAAACCTGAAAACCCTGAGTGCCTACTCAATTATCATCATTTGAACAATGAGTGTACTTATGACTTGCGAGTGGCCACTCCAATTTTAGTTGAATAAAACCGAGTGTCCACTCAAAAAATAGAGTGTCCATGCACAAAAAAGGGAATCTGCTCCCAAGCAGACTCACCGCTGCCGAGTGAGTACTCAAGTAATTTTATTGTGGCTAAATTTATGCCAACACGTGCACATACAATTTACAATGTTCAAAGAGAGACAAGAAATGATGACTATTGATTACTATACAATTCAATAAGTAAAATATATTGTACATTTGACTTTTCGACAATAATAGGATAGTCTGTAGAATTTTTACAAATTTTAGCTGATTCTCATATGATTCAAAATTAATTTTATCTTCCATGTCGATATAGAATCTAAGTTAAATAAATAAGTTCAAAGTTCCTAATATAAAACTTGCATATGTATTTAGAAATCTTGAATTGTATATCAAATACCACGGTTCTGAATTGTGTATAATACTTGTGGTAAGAATTCATTGAGTTATGCCTCTCCAAAAATTTTTCATGACCGATTGATTACCAATTTCAAAAAAAGAATATAAAATCTATATTGGTTTTGTATTGTATATCTGTTGCCAGGGATATATAAACATATATATATATATTTTTTAATAAATGTTTTCGTTAATATGTTGGCATTGATAAATCAGGCTAGGAAATCGTATTTGTTTTTCTTTATAAGAAGGTTGTTGAATTCTTCTTTTTTTATGTCCTATATAATACTCATATATAAGAGAATTTATAATTTTTCACAGTGCTATATTTCATGAAATCATAATTTTTGTTTATTGTGTGAATATGTGTATGTACGTATATGTGAATACTGTATGTATATACATTTGTTGGTACTGTATTATATTTCGTTTGTTAAAATAATCCTTTTACTTAAAATTTTTAAATAATTATTATTGTTTATATTGTATTTTATTTATTTTGATTCAACTATAGTTTTGTTGAAAAAGTAATAAATTAAGTTGAACAAAAATTCAGTTAAAATTCGGCAGATAAACAGAACGTTGTACATTAAATTAACCACACGACAACGCAGAATAATTTCATATTATAATTGACAAGCATAATTTATTTCAAAATAAATGCAAAACTTACTTTGGCACATCTTGACTGTTTCTAATAACACATTCAGAATAAAAAATACCAAAAACACACCTTATACAACTAAAACAAAATAAATGATACCAGGTAACTGGCACAACTTTCTCCCTTTCCCTTTGTTATGTCAGATTGTTTTTAAAAACAGACGTTCAATTAATTACATTTCTAAGGAGTATACAGATAAAACACTTATTTTATTTAAATAAAAGTATGGAAAAAATAATCGTAAAAAACAGCTGTTCAATTAATAACATAGCTAGATTTTATGTAAACAATCTTCAACAACTTGAGTTGTGGCTTCTGGCCTTCAGCCTCCAGCTCCAACTTAGTTTGGTGGTAACTAATAAATAAAACTAAATTTAAAAAAATATTTTTAATTGTGTTTTGTAATTTTACTGAAAATTTAATCAAAATTGTTAGATTAGAGCTTGAAAAATTTACATTTTTAATGTTTTTGCCCATACAACAAAATTGTATTATTAACCCTTTAACAGCTGAGTTTTTTATCAGCTGTTCACCCCCCCAGACCAGGTTTTTTAAGGAAAAATAGGTATTCAAACATATGTTTGTATTTAAGCCTTGAATAAATAAATAAAGTATTTTATTTGAAACTTTTAATTTTTAATGTTTTAAAGAGTGAAAGTTACCATATTTTATAAAAATAAACTTTACTTTTTAGGTACTTATTTAGGTAATAAAGCAATAAAACACAATAAAACAATAAAAAAGTATGTATTTTTAAAATTAACAAACAGGAAGAGTACTTATAAAATGGTTGTTTATAATGTTACGAAACATTATAATTACTAAAAATCTAATTTTATTTGGTAAACTTACTCTGAAATTGAAGAAGGGTGTGGTATTCAACCATTATTTATCATGTTTCCAGGGGAATACAATTTTTTCTTTAGTTTTGGAAGCTTGGCACAATGTAGGCCTAAGTATGTCATTGGTTTGGTCAAATCTTCAAATAGGCCTAAAAGTTACATTTCTGTTATTTATACTCCTACCTTCATCTAATGTATCGGACATGCCCTCTGAAACAGTTGTAGGTCCATCCCATCTCCAGACGGGCCTGTAATAACGTTTTCATTTACTTCATTTATTGAATTGTTCACTGTTGAAGAAGAAATGTCTGAAATAAAATCACTTTCACCGTTATCAGATAGACTTAAGTTATCACGACTAAAATACTCGTGGATTTCATCAACACACAGTTTACGTTATGCCATTTCACTTTGTTTACATTCAGCTACAACGCATTGGCGGAAAACAGCACAACAGAATTCGTGTCAGCTGGCGCTACTTGGAAACTAAATGCACGCAGAGATGTAATCACCCGGAGTCAAAAACAAAATACACTACGAGAAAGGCCGAAGTTTCCCGAATACTTTCGTACCAAAAACGAAGTAATACGATCGTCTATGACACCGCAGCACCCGGAAATACGATCCCTATACACGCGCTATAAGGTGTGTTTTTGGTATTTTTTATTCTGAATGTGTTATTAAAAACAGTCAAGATGTGCCAAAGTAAGTTTTGCATTTATTTTGAAATAAATTATGCTTGTCAATTATAATATGAAATTATTCTGCGTTGTCGTGTGGTTAATTTAATGTACAACGTTCTGTTTATCTGCCGAATGTTAACTGATTTTTTGTTCAACTTAATTTATTACTTTTTCAACAAAACTATAGTTGAATCAAAATAAATAAAATGCAATATAAACAATAATAATCATTTAACAATTTTAATAAAGGATTATTTTAACAAACGAAATATAATACAGTACCAACAAATGTATATATACAGTATTCACATATACGTACATACACATATTCACACAATAAACAAAAATTATGATTTCATGAAATATAGCACTATGAAAAATTATAAATTCTCTTATATATGAGTATTATATAGGACATAAAAAAAAGAAGAATTCAACAACCTTCTTATAAAGAAAAACAAATACGATTTCCTAGCCTGATTTATCAATGCCAACATATTAACAAAAACATTTATTAAAAAATATATATATATATGTTTATATATCCCTGGCAACAGATATACAATACAAAACCAATATAGATTTTATATTCTTTTTTTGAAATTGGTAATCAATCGGTCATGAAAAATTTTTGGAGAGGCATAACTCAATGAATTCTTACCACAAGTATTATACACAATTCAGAACCGTGGTATTTGATATACAATTCAAGATTTCTAAATACATATGCAAGTTTTATATTAGGAACTTTGAACTTATTTATTTAACTTAGATTCTATATCGACATGGAAGATAAAATTAATTTTGAATCATATGAGAATCAGCTAAAATTTGTAAAAATTCTACAGACTATCCTATTATTGTCGAAAAGTCAAATGTACAATATATTTTACTTATTGAATTGTATAGTAATCAATAGTCATCATTTCTTGTCTCTCTTTGAACATTGTAAATTGTATGTGCACGTGTTGGCATAAATTTAGCCACAATAAAATTACTTGAGTACTCACTCGGCAGCGGTGAGTCTGCTTGGGAGCAGATTCCCTTTTTTGTGCATGGACACTCTATTTTTTGAGTGGACACTCGGTTTTATTCAACTAAAATTGGAGTGGCCACTCGCAAGTCATAAGTACACTCATTGTTCAAATGATGATAATTGAGTAGGCACTCGGGGTTTTCAGGTTTTATTCACATCACCCACTGACTAAATACATCTTCAAACCAAATTTCATAAAAATTAATCCATCCGTTTGGTCTCCAGCGAATTGCACATAAACACAAAAAAACATACATACGGACACACAACATTAAAAAAAATCACTTTTTTGGGTTCAGGGGGCCCTAAAATGGATTTTTAGACCAACTTGTAAAAAAAAAATTGTTTTTCACTATCACAATACTTTCTCTATGCTAACGCATATGGCAGAAAGTAAAAACAGTAATATATACGACTTCTGAAAATGCTGACAAAATAGCTGATTGTAACTGCAATGGATCATCTATTTTGACTAAATAAAACACCATTGAAATGGTCAGTACCAAAATGTACTCAGTAGAAATATGTTCTCCATTTAGTTACAGGTCTAAAGAGCTTTAAAATAACTCACTAGATTGAAGCACTTACCTGACTGCCTTATGTAGTACAGGTAGTCCTCGTTATACGCGGTAGATACGTTCCGCCTAAGCGCCGCTTATAACGAAACCGCGTATAACGAGTCGGAGCTAAAACGGGTTACGCCACAGTAGCCACAGCAGGCCGGCCTACTGCTTATTAGTACTGTACGCAATTCAAACTACAATATCATAAGATTAATTAATTGTTTTGGAAATATAATAAAAATGTAGGCCTATAATAATTCATCAACACCTTTTATTGAATTCAAATTTGACTACTACATGAACAAACAAAATAAGAACGTACAGTATAAATGTATATAGGCATACTTTAACTAATAATTAAATTCAAAGAGAAAAGGATATTAAAAAGTAATAAAAGTACTGTACAGTACATAACTAAAAAAGTACATCATATACAGTAGTTCAATCTTTTGATGTGCCTGCCACTGGGCTGGGAGGGTCAGACTGCCCGCCTTTGTTTACGTCTGACGTCTGCTTACCAGGTGTTTGTACCTTTTCAGCTGTTTGGGAGAAAAATGTCTTAATTGAGAGCTGGGTTGTTGTTTTTAATTTATTGTTATATAGTTCATGATAACACTTAATCACATTCTCAACTTCCCTTTTAACCTTAGCACTCCTCGTGTCATCTGGGTCGTTCTCTTCAAAATAATTTAAAGCGTTATTAACATACAGAAAGCCTCTGCCATTCCTTTACTAGTCAAGGTTTTAACACTTTCACAGTCACAGGTTAACAGTTAACAGGTTCATAAGGTTAGTTAACAGGTTCACACTTTCACACACAACACGTTCTTCTTCCTTATCGGATCCTTCAGAAAACCTATCATCTTCTATTGTTAATAGATCTTCGGTACTTAGCTCTTCTTGTAGTGTAATCAATTCATCAACATCCGCTTCATCTACGTCTGTGAATCCCACATGCTGTGCCATATCCACAATATCTTTTGACGTTGTTCTGACATTTTCAGTCATTTCTACATCATATTTGATGATTTCTGGCCACAAATTTTTCCAAACACCATTCATACATTTAGGTTTCAATTCATTCCAGGATTTGCCTATGATATCAATAGCCATTTTGATGTTGAACTGTTTCCAAAAGTCCTTAATAGATAATTTATCATCAGCATCACAAGTTTTAATCAGTAAAGAAAATGTATGTTTAAGATAGTTGGCTTTAAAAGCTGAAATAACACCTTGGTCCATAGGCTGCAATATGGACGTAGTGTTCGGGGGTAGAAACATAACTTTAATGTTCTCATTTATTTCACTTATTTCAGGAGGGTGGCTTGGAACATTATCTACCAGAATCAAAATTTTAAAAGGAATCTTTTCTTCATAGCAATACACTTTTAAATCATTTTGCAGCACTAGTGAAATATAATCATGAAATATTTTACCCGTCATCCAGCCTTTTTTACTCGACCTCCACAATACAGGCAACATATATTTGTCACAGCCTTTTAGTGCTCTGGGGTTTTCTGAATGGTAAACCATCAGTGGTTTAAGTTTGAAATCCCCAGTAGCATTTGCACCAAAGAGTAATGTGCAGCGATCTTTAGGAGCTTTAAATCCAGGAGCAGTTTTCTCCTCAATAGAAATAAATGTTTTGCTTGGCATTCGCTTCCAAAATAGGTCAGTTTCGTCAAGGTTAAAAACCTGTTTGGCCGTATACCCCTCCTTTTCAATAAAATTTTTAAAAGTTATAGCCTTAAAAGTTTCAGTGCCTCCATTGTCTGCCGATGCCGCCTCACCTGTTAATTTTAAACTGTGAAAAGCGTTGCGTGCCTTGAAACGGTAAAACCACCCTTAAAGTCTGGGGCGTTTTGATCATCCTTAGTAATTTCTGTATAGATAGCTCTTGCTTTCTCTTGGATGACTGCCATCGAAATGGGTGCATGGAGCTGATTATAATGTTCAATCCAGTTTGACAGTAGTTTTTCCATTTTCTCCATCGAATCAGATCTGGACTTAGATACACGTGCTAAACTTAAATTTGTACAAGACTGCACACTCTTACGAATAGTTTCAGCATTTGATCGGATTGTCCTAATAGATGACTCTGGAAGGCCCATCACTCAGTGGATATCAATTATATGCTCCCCTTTATCGAGACGTTTTAAAACTTCAAGTTTAACTTCTAAAGAAAGAGAATGTCTAACACGTTTATTACTTACATCTATCTGTTTCTTCTCACGTTTTCCCGACATTATAACACAACTCACAACAATATTGTTCACAATGCCACGCCACAAGAAGTAAATTGTACACCACTAATGCGAATAAATAAACAACAGTGCTCGAGAGAAAGAGACAGATAGACGGGTGGGGCGCGCCTGAGGAATGTGGAATGTTGTGGTGGGTTGGTGTTGGTGGGGGGTCCGGCCCATCCGCGTATAAGCGAAACCGCGTAAATCGGGACCGCGTATAACGAGGACTACCTGTACCTCAAACAGCAGTCACCATGTATTTAAGCTTGCTACAGTATGGCATATGAAGATGAAGGGTTAAAATAAGTGGCATATTAATTTGTAGTGTGACCCACCCTCGCACAAAACTGAGCCCTATAGAATTCTTTAGTTTGCTTTTTAATTTTTTGCAGTTTTGAATGAAGGAATGATATTTTAATTTTTCTTGGACTAATCTTGAAAATTGCTTGGTGAAGGTAAAACTTGCCCAGTAATTGTCTTCTTTTTTTTAATTTCTAATAATATAGTTCTTGTTAACAATTTAGTTCAGTATTGAAATTAACTGATATACCATTATTTGTAGGATTGTACCTGCCGTCCTCTCCACAAGGCTTGTACTTTGATGATATCCGCCATCCGGGCGTTGTAGTGGGCCAGCAGTTTGGCCCACTTGTCCGTCACTTGTTGTTGAACTGATTTAGTTTTTTTCATCTCCCTGAGGTGTCGCTGTAACCTCCACCATCGCTGAAACATAGGTAACATTTTACTGACAATTTATTTACTTTATATGTAATGTTGAAAGCGAAATGTTATTGAATTTTTATTAGTATCTTTTTTGTGATAGCTTTCTAGACAGAATTTGAAGAGTCACAGGAAAGAACAATCCAGAGTCACCCGACCTGCCCACCCGTACGCTTATGGTAGATTTGACCTACCCGCCCATACATCCATATATGGTAAATTTTAAATGTTACAATAACTGTTTCAAAATTGTTTGAAAGTCATTTGTTAGCATTGAATTGTTTATTATTGGTAGAAGTATTTGGACTTTTCCAATGATTCAAGTGTTAAAGGAAACAAACACGTTTCGACAAGTATGCAAAACTCCTGTTGTCTATAGGTGTTACTGACTATTTTAACCTGAAGGTATATTTAAAACTAGTTTTTTCCCCTTAACCCATACTAATTAAAAAAAAAAAACACTAAAAAACTACATGTTTAAAAACTACGATTGACTGTTAAGAAAGTCAAGTGTTCTTAAAAACTATCACATATAGCACAATTATGTGAAATATAAAACACTACATGAAATAAAAAATATTAATATGTTTGACAAAAACCTGCTTTGTATTTTGTTGAAAATTTTCATATTTTGTATTTCACATTGTGTTTAATATTTTGTAAAACTGTATTATCTGTGATAGTTTTTAAGAACACTTGACTTTCTTAAAAGACATCCATAGTATCTAAGCATGCAGTTTTTAGTGTTTTCTTGAATTGAGGGGGAAAAAATAGTTTTAAGCTGTAGGTTAAGAACAATTAAAGATGACAGGAGTTTGGCATGTTGTCAAAACGTTGTGTTTGTTTCCTTAAACACTTGTAGCTTTTAAAATCTCCAAATATTGTCCACCAATCCTGCTCCAAAATTTCCAGTCAATTATCTAACATAAAAGTATGGTAAGGGGACAGAGCAAAGTAAAGAAGAAAAATTCATCATTGCAGAAAAAACAATATTATACTATTCACTGCACCATTCAATTAATATTTTTTCAGCTACTAAAATCCCTGAAAAAAGGTAGGTAATGAGAGTTATAAAAGGTAAGAAATACAGATATTAGACTCAAATCCTTATATGTCAATTAGCAATAAGAAGGATCCCAGTGAACAAAAACTGTGCTTCAGACTAGCAATTGGTCGGTTCCATTTTTTTCGGTTCCGGTTCGGTTCTTTACTGAAATCAGTTCTCCGTTCTGAGTAATTTTTGAGAAAGTCTCAGAAAAATATTCTAACACCTTGACGCCAGTGAATCAACAAATTATGTGAAATCAGTCAGTAAAAACAGTACATAGTATTTTGGCAATTTCTCCAATGTGAAGTATATTACACTTCACTACAAGTGGAAATGACATTCACACCCTCAACACAAGAGCTGCACATGACTACATACTTCCCACCCATCGTCTGACTCTTTACGAAAAACAACCCACTTATGCTGGTGCAAAATTTCTAAACATCCTGCCACAAGAGATCAAAAACACCACAGGACAGCAACAACTCTGACGAAAACTGATCAGCTGGCTTCTTGACCGGCCTTTTTATACAATAAAGGAATTCCTTAACTGGAGGACTAACTACTCGACCACATCTCTCGAACCATTGTGATTTATCAAAATTGTATTTTGTTTAATGACACCATTCTTGTCTCAATAATGAATAAAGTATATTGTCTATTGTCTACACCCTAAAAATCTATTAAATGACATACAATATTTCCAATAATTGATAACATTTTATTTATTCTCAAGGTATGATTGTTTACATTTTTTGCTCAAAGAAAGTATTTACTTTAAATTTGAAAAAGTATACAATTTAGCTAAATGGATATAATGCTAAAAAATTAGTATGTAATTGAAATTTACCTTGAGGAAATTACAAAACTTATAAGCCTAGAGAAAATTTAAAAATAACTTGCCATTTTATGTCTGGTTTATTAATAAAACTTATTAAAAAACAAATCACAACAAGTGATTGAAATTACCACAACTAAATTTAAGAGGTTGATGTAATTATAGTATTGTATGTCAAAAATAAACAGCAAAAACAAATAATAATATAATTAATTAATATATATATATATATATATATATATATATATATATATATATATATATATATATATATATATATATATATATATATATTTACTAACTATTGAGTTAATTGAAAAAAAAAACAATTTTTATTAACTATTGGTTTTTTCTTAATTGGTGACAATACTGAATTGAGAAAATATAAATGTTACTCACATTTATAAAAACTATACAGCCAATAATACTATATATGTTTTTTCAAATTCAAATAAATTTACTGTAGAAAGACAAATTGTACTTTCGTATTACAAATGTCATTATCTTAGTCTAATACTACTTAAAGTATTATAATCTTTAATTACTAGTATATAAGAAAATAAAATATATTCATAGTAAAATGTTTTTACTGCCTGCTTGGATTAAATTTACTGCCCTGTTAAATAATCTTAAACACAGTACAAAGCCCCCTCCACTAAAAATTGTTTAAGAGAGTTTTTGAATTTTTGGGGATTTTCACTTGATGTTATGTAGGCCGGTAGTTTATTGTATAGTTTCGGCCCGACATTTTGAGGAAGTGAAGCTGAATTTTATATTGAATTTTATATACCTTAGTATATAAAATTAAGAAAATACTGCCTTTATCATCTTTACATATGAACAATATAATAGTATACATAATATAAATAATTATTTCTTCCAAACAGTAACTTTAATTCATGTTATATTAGAAATATAAATAATATTCATCTGCAAGCCAGGAGAACGGCTAAGGCAGTAAATAGTATTTTGTATTTATGGTGATTGTATAATGATCTTCTAGAAACTATACAGAGAAAGAATTTTTGTACAATCAGTTATTCATTTTATGTACTTTTATCTTAAAATACAATGTAATTTGAAATGTTTGTATGATATGACCCTTCACCACGTGTTCAAGAACACAACAGCATTTAAAGGTTGTTAAATTGTTTAATTTGTTTAATGTATTATTAATTTCGTTGTTGTTTTTAAGTATGCAATTTTTAAGGGATATTTTATAATTCTAGAAGATTTTCAATTCATCTGGAGGAAGGTCCTGACAAGGGGGAGTCTTTTGTATCTTTACCTGCAATAAACGTATTTGACGCTCATGATCTCTGAAGTGTTGCCTTCGGTCAGCCTGCCGTTTTCGCACCAGAAAGCCCCGACACCGAGCTTGCAGACGTACTATACCTCGTTCTACATCCAATTTTTTTTGGGCTTCCACAACAGATGCTTCATAGTTTGAAATTGCATTCTAAAAAACAAAAGCTGCTATGCATCTCTTGAAAGCTGTATACTATTCAAATTGACATCTAACATAACCTACAAACTGCAATCTTATTTAGGCAACTCATTATTACGTCTAAAAGAGAATTGATAAACTATTGAAAAGCAAATGACTGAGTAGCTAGCTAAAATGCTGTAGTGCCAGATGTAGTTGACAATTTCTCTTGACAGTGATTTTTTCACTCATTATATCTGGTTAATGACTCAACAAAATCAAAAATGTAAACCATACACAAAATACATTAAGCAGTAGACATCTATTGTAACTGCACATTAACATATAATTCGCACCTTGAAGTATGGTGTTTATTTTAATGATTGCTACCTTTTTATATTGATACCGTTTTATTTATTTATTAATCCTCATTTACTCAAACTCTATTTAGGGTACAAAAGGTTTGTTGCAAAGAAACCAGAAACTTATTTTACAGCCAAGAATAAATTTTACAAATTATAAAAGATAACATAGGACATTTTATAGATAGACATATATTACAAATTAATAAACTGGAAGGGTAAAATATGTTGATAGATGGCACCAACTTATCAAAAGCTGAAGTAAAAAATTAGAACTTAAGTTATAATAAATAAAAAAGCAGGACCCAAACAAAGTAAAATTCAGGTGGTACACCTGTAATAGAGGAAAGTTGTCCTCTCAGGATGATGACAGCTCTTCAAAGTCATAAAAATACTAACTAACAAGCCCTTCATTAAGTTTACTTTTAAAACTGTTTGTAAAAGCTAGATTTCTTAATGATGGTGGTAGCTTTTGAAAAAAATGTTTTACCTTTATAACTTGGTTTTATTTCATATAGTTTTGTGCAGTGTAACTCGGAAAATATTTGTTTATGGTGGGTGTTATAAGTATGTTGTCTGGTATTACATTCTAGTAAATTGTTTTCAATGTTATAAAGAATTGTTTGGGAAATATAAATTGATGGAACAGTGAGAATTTTGTTTATATGAAAGGCATTTTGCAGGACTCATATTTCAGATGATCTAAGTATCTGATGGCTCTGTTTGCATTACAAAGATTCTATGCATATTTTCCTTAGAAGAGGAACCCCACAGTATTTGAATAGATTACACGCGAGTAAAAGAAGGCATAGTAACAGTTTAATAAGAGTTGTTTATTTCCTATTGTTGATGTTCTTTTAATTATAAAAAGTGCTGTTGCTAATTTAGATGACTATTAACTTTTACCCCCAGAAATTTAGTTGTGTGAACTTCTTCCAGTTTACTTTCTTCCAAAAATAAATTGATACTATTATCAGAAAATTGGCTGTTTTTTAATGTAAATTTAATATATTTGGTTTTAGAAGGATTGAGTAAATTTTTTTTTTCAAAATATCTGGAAACTTGGTTAACTAAGTGCACATGTGCCGATTTCTAGCAGTGAGGGTGAATTGTTGTTATTTCCTACTGTAGTGTCATCAGCATAGGCAATTAAATTTTCAATTGGCACAAATTGTGTTATGTCGTTAACAAAGATTAAAAACAAAGGGGGGCCAAAATGGAACCCTGAGGGACTCCGGCATTGATTTTATCAATATCAGAGTAAAATGCGGATGTTGAGTTGTTTTTTGTTGTATGATTTATTTGCACAAGTTGATACCGGTTTTTTTTTACATAATTAGCAAAACAATCAAAGCAGTGACTTCATATACCAATATTAACAAGTTTTAAATTCAGGATGTTAAAATTAACTAGGCCAAAGCCTTTGTGAGATAAAAAAAAAATGCTGCAGCATTCTTTTTAGAGTCAACTGCATCAATAATATTTTCAATTAATTGAGTTAATGCCAATTTGTAGATTTGTTAGGTCTGAAGCCAAATTGTGTAAGATTTAATTTATTGTTGGTTTCTAAAAAATTTAAGGTTTGATTATAGACAACTCGCTCAATAATTTTTGAAAAGGATGGTAAAATGGATATTGGTCGGTAGCTATCCATAAGGGTCTGTCGACCCCTCTTATAAACAGGAATGACTTCAGATATTTTCAGCTTTGAAGGCACGATTGCTTCCTGTAGGGAACAATTAATAATGAGTAAGGGGTTTTCCTACAGCTGTGTAGGAAACATATTAGGTAGGCCTACTACTTAACAACAACACATGTGATTGTGAACGCAGAAACATTAACTCAGAACATGTCTCCATATTACCGAGTACATATTAATATTTTTATTTTATTAAAACTGCCTTTAGACTTGTAGACTGAAGCTTCCTAAACAAAATCAATAACTAACAACAGGGCATTTTTCGCATATAATTTAACACGTTGACATGAGGGCCACCGGTGGCCCTCATAACAATTTTAGCTTACGCCATGAGGGCCACCGGTGGCCCTTACTAGATTTCAGCCTGGCGCCACAGCTGTTTTTATGGTAAAGTTCAATTTTCACTGTTCCGAGTTCTGCGTTCCATGCGACTGGAAATTACCTCCCGAGTACAGAAACAGCCAACATTCAGTCTTTTGCCGCAATTCCGTGAAGTTATTGATGAGGTACACCAGAGGCCCTCATGGCACAGTGGGGGGGGGGACTTTACATATACCAGATGATATTAAGTTTCAGCTGTTTTGTTGTGTTGTTTATATTTCTTTCCGCGCACTGATCAGCTTTTGAGGTTAGGTGTTTAGTAAACAACTTTGATTCTTTTTGTGACAGAAACTAGTCTGTCTAAATATAGTAAAAACTGGTTCAAATATATAAAAACTTATTTAGGATTTCTTTGTTTAAAAACCAGAGGACTGTTTTATAGCACATTTTATGAGCTTTCAGAATATATCATTAAAAATTACGTAATACTAAAAGACGCGAAGGCCACCAGTGGCTCATATGGCGCTCAGCGGCACATATGACAAAAGCTATAGGTGGCCTTCATTGCATCAGGCGAACATACAGTTTTAATATGGCGGCATCAAAATCACACAACAAATTATCTACGTTGGTAGTAAATGTGTTAAAGTGTCCTAACAAAGTGTTCATTTTGTTCAATACTTCCTTCAATTACTTGGACCCTCAATAACTTGAGCTGCCACTGATGGTAAGCTGGATGGCTCAGTGAAATAAATTGTTACCTCAACATCACTGTAGTTAACATGACAAGATTTATTGTTATAGCCATAGGGTCTGGTCCATGAGTACTGTAGAGTATCCAGGTTGAGAAAAACTTCTTGTCCATTTCTCAAAGTGTGATTAACCCATGGGCATTTCGATTGGGCTTTCTGCAACATATTCATTACATTAAGTTTAAAGAAAACTCAACTATTAGGATTGCATGATCTAATTTATAATTCACACAGAAAATACACAGTTTTTAAAAATTTTAATTTCCTATGAAATTTTGATAGAGACTATCTTCACTTTTGGCACAAACCAAAATTACCAATTATATATTACATAATAAATAATCTATATAAACACAAACAAATGTATTGGTTGGTCCTTTATACATTTCTTCACTAATTCATTATTATTCATTAGTTAGATGCCGATCCTCAAGATATAGGTAAATATCTTGTCACTAGAGGCGTGCCAAAGGGCAGTGTCATCTCTGCCATATTGTTCCTAATTTTTATTAACGATTTATTAGAGATACGTTTTAATGGAGTGTCTAGCACTTTTGCTGACAGTATAGCTTTTTTCTACGCTCATTTAAATATTCAGTCAATGTGGAACCAAATTCAAGAGGATCTTTCAATACTAAGATGCTGGTTTAAATTAAATAAAATGTTAGTTAACGTTGAAAAAACAAAGTATGTGAATTTTCATTTTAATGATTTCAATTTTGTTTCAGATTTCAAGTTTTATCATCTTAGTTGTACAGGAATAAATTGTGATATTTGTGGCTGTAAATTTATTACAAAAGAAAACAATTTTAAATATATTGGGGTCATTTGGGATGCAAAATTAATATGAGAAAGACATATTACAACTTTGCAAAACAGACATAAATCAGCTACAAAAAAATGGTTTATTTTTGCATAATTTTTTAGATGAAAGTTTATTAAAAATGTTGTATTTTGCTTTAATAGATTCAAGACTTCAGGATGGAATAGTTTGTTGGGGCGGTACATTTAAATATTTAGTAGAGAGGTTAAGAGTGGTACAAAATCATTTTATAAGAATAATTTCACATAGTTATAGACGAGACAGTACATTCCCAATATTTCTTCAGTTAAAAATATGACCATTACAACATTTAGATAATGTTGCAGGCCTGGAGTCTGGTTGCATGCATACAATAACTTCACTCCGTTATTTTACCTATTTTGACTGACTAATCTTAAGTGTAAATTGAAGATAGACCCGCATTATCAAAACCGCGCCGTGGTCCGTCAGATCGCAAGTAGGGGAATCAGCGTCGCGCCGCCTATTGCGGTTCATCAATTCCCGAAGAGAGGGCTGCACAACTCGGACAACTGCTAGTCTAAATCTGGCCCCTGCAGACTGAGCGATACTTTGCTGTGCTGACCATTACGCAAGTTGCGTCGTCTTCTTGAAGGCGAAAGGCTGACCAACCTTTGACATTTCATCTGACCATTGTCCAAAATTATTTATTTTGTGTAGAAATTTGTTTTAATTGTTTGTTTATTGTTATTGTTGTGTTTTTGTCAGTTAACTTATTTATTTATTCATTTGTATATTTTAACCAACCAGATCCATAGTAATTTTATCTATTTTTTAAACGGTTCTCAAAGTGCAAACTACTTTAAATGGGAAGCCAAATATTTTATTTAAGGGCCACAAATATAGAGAGAGCTACACAAGGAAAAGTGGCGAAAAAGTATGAAGATGCCTGTGCAAAACTTGCAGTTCTACGGTAACAACCAACGGTGACATGACTGCCATACTCAGCTCTAAACCGGAGCACTAGGTCATCACCCAGTCACTATGAGGAGCCTCGCCTCGCCTAAGACTGGCCGCACGACGCTGTCTGCCGAAGCTCCAAGCCCTGGCACACCCCTTACCTGAACTCCTGCTTCTCCTGGTTCATCTCCTCATGACATTTTTACCCTTGATAACACCTGTATTCAATCTACCCCTAACAATAATAACCCGGTCGACAATAATATTTCTGTCAGGGAACAACAATTGGAACTCGAAAATTCTCAACTTAAAATAGAACTAGGCAAACTAAAAAAACAACTAAGAGACGTAACTGACCACGCTATAACCTCAGACATACGTCTTCTTAAGTATACTACAGACATTTTTGAATTGCAACCTGCTAGAAAACAACTCAGAGCCCGGTAACTGATCGAGGACAGTGAAGATCCCACGCGCGTCAACCAGTTGTCACCACCAGGTGAAATCACACTTCATACTGCGCCACAACAGTTATCCTTACAGTCCGTGGAAGAGTTATTACAGTCGGAAAAAGCAAAAAATGAAGAACTAGAAAAACAAATTTTGTCCCTAACACCTGAATATCCCTGTAAAAAATGTGACATTTATAAAGAAGAAACAAAAAAATTCTAGTACACTTTGTCTTTGAAGAAGAAAATACAAAATTAAATTATAGTACTTTTAAAAAAACTAGTAATTTGCTACCCCTGCAAAAGGAGTTGGAAATAGTCGAAGGCCAGGACGAAGATGATCCTACCTTCAGCAAAATCACTAAAAAAAGGAGCAGAAAAGGGAAACCCATAAAAAACGACAGACAGGTAAAGAATATTATAAAATATCAAACTATAAAAGACAAGCAGGCAAGATATAACAAGCCTGAGCATAAAACTAAGCCTATATTTAAACTGCCATTCAAGAACGTGACCGAGATAGGAGACAGCCATTCGCGCTATCTCGCTCATCTTATGAGAAAAGTTTTGAGTGGAGCCTGTAACATCTTCGGTGTCTGTAAACCTGGAGCCAGTCTGTTGAACGTCGCCCCGTCATCTCCGGCCGATACTCTGGACCACTGTTACGTGCTGCTGGCAGGGACGAATGACGTGGCGGAACATCTTCAACAGCAAACTGCAGAACATAATGATGGATTTCTGCCGGTCATCAAGTCTACTATTGCTCACTGCCTACAAGACACAATCTGCCTTCTGATAGCCCCGTCCACTGCACTACGGTCATCACGAATAACTTCATGTCAGAGCTTTGTAACCGTAACAAGAGTGCGGAGTTTCTGAACGTTAGCAACATTAGGCGTCACCACTTCAACTCACATGGCTTTCATCTGCGTGCAAGTGGCAAACAACTGCTGGCTGAGCTTATAGTCGAAAAGCTGGCCTGCATGATGCCTAAACCACCTTACCGCACCGCTACAATTACCTCTCCGATTGCGTTGACTACTACTCCAGTGCTATCAACGTTGTCTCCGGCTCCTCCTTCAGTCCCCATCACACTGCCCTACGACAATTATGCTGAAGCTGTAACTGGGACCTCAAAGCCATCACCTATCGACAACACAAACACTTCGCCAAGAACTTTTATTTCTGGTAAAGTATGTTCAAGTGTGAATACTTCAAAAAAACAGTATCCTGTTGAATTTAAAAATAGATTAGCGAGGTCAGGTCCGGTTATAAACAATATCATTTCTTTTCAAAATTCTTCAAAATTTACAAGATATCAAAATTCACAAAAACTCAAAATTGTCCATCTTAACGCACAATCTGCCACAAATAAAGTGGACGAGTTGACACTTCTATGCAAAGAATTGGAACCGGACATTCTTGTCATTTCAGAACATGGGTTCTCAGATGACACGATCCATTTGTTCCAAATTCAAGACCTCAAACTGGCATGTTCTTTTCAGCGAAAGCATTTCAAATGGGGAGGTGTTGCTATATTCGTAAAATCCCAAATGAAATTCTGTACCTTCAAAACTCTGGAAAGTATTGAAATTGATTTTGAATCCGAAGGGCTAAAATCCAATTCAGCATCATTTGGGGAAATGGCAGTTATAGGGTCATACAGATCACTGAGAGGCTGTATATACTCTTTTTTTGACAAATTTGAGTCTCTTCTAAATTCCGTTACCGCAAAAAATCTCAAATTCATCGTGATCGGCGATTTCAATATTAATGTAATGTACAGGACACATTCCCAAACCCAGCGATTGCGTGACGTTCTTGATTGCTTCAACTTTAATTGGTCCATAGACTCGCCAATGAGAATGACTGCTCACTCGAGCTCAGCTATCGACAACCTGATCACAAACCTCTCAAAAATCTCAGTCTCTGTGTTGAACGTGGCGATCTCTAGCCACTTTGCGCAGGAGGTTATAGTCTCGGACTGTTCACCTGGACGCGAAAAAATTAACTTCAACGTCAAGAGAGATATACGACCTCAAAATTTAAAGCTTTTAAACAATAGTCTCCAGAAATAATCCTGGAATTTTCTGAAAAGTTTTTACTGTCCCGATGCAATGTTTACAGCTTTAAATGACTGTTTAAATTTTCATTTTGACTTGTTTTGCTCCTTCAAAAAAACTAAATCTAAACAGAAAAAATATGAAAATAACTGGATAACAAAGGGCATTCTTGTATCAAGGGACAAATTAAAATTTCTTTATTCAATTTTTATTACATCACAGGATGAAAATTTCAAAAAATATTATATTAATTACAAAAAAATATACAGAAGAGTAATCCGAGCTGCCAAATCTTATGAAATTAGCAATTTTTTGAAAAATTCCAAAAATGTAGCGAAATCAGCTTGGAAAATTATAAATAGCTCTTCAAAATCCAAAAAGTCTGATAATTTCAAAAACATTTCAATAAAGGTCAATAAAAAAAACTTTTGATGATCCAATTGCAGTTGCAAACCAATTCAACATATTTTTTTCAAAAGTTAACAGCTTGGCTTCAACAGAGTACCTCTCACATAATCGTAATCTGCGACAACATGTGACATCCTTGGCTCTCTTCCCTGTGACGGAGGGGGAGGTGGCTCGTGGCATACAGAGACTGAATTCAAAAAATTCCTGTGACGTCAACAGAATCTCAATGTGGATGTTAAAGCAATGCTATAAGCATTTACTAACACCGCTGACAAATCTGATCAACTGCTCATTGCAAACCGGAATTTTCCCGTCAAAATTGAAAAAAACTGCAAAAATCATTAAACCTTCAAAAAGGACGATCCTTTACAAATAAACAACTATCGCCCAATTTCAATTCTGCCTGTTCTGAGCAAAATCTTTGAAAAAATCTTTTTGGAACAACTCATTAGTTTTCTAGAAAGACCCATTCTCAGTTCAACCCAATTTGGATTCAGAAAAAAACTTGAGTACAGCAGATGCTGTGGCAGATCTCGTTGAACATGATGTCAATGGGCTTGAGAGGTGTGAATATGTGCTCAGCGTATTTCTCGACTTCTCAAAAGCATTTGACTGTGTGCACCACGAAACTTTGTTGCACCAGTTAGAAAGATATGATATACGAGGTACAGCACTATAATGACTCAGGTCGTATCTAAATGACTGTGACCAGTGTAAGGAGATCTCGGGCACCTTGTCTTCAAAAAGAAATACCACCCAAGGAGTCCCACTGGGATCTATCCTTGGACTAATTCTCTTTTTGATTAAAGCCAAGACTCTCCAAGACTTGGAAACAATCACATTTTTAGAACTGAATTCTTGCAGTGGCGTAGCGAAGGGGGGGGGTCTGGGGGGTCCGGACCCCCCCCGAAATATTAAGACATATTAAAAAATAACTAAGCATGGAGCAGGGGAAAGAAAGGAGATTACTCTTTTCTTTATCTTTATCATTACTCTTGTCTACGAACATTAAATTATCATACCATTGTTAAAAAAAGGTTTGTCGTTTTGTTTAAGTTTAAATCATAAATTATCAAACGATCCGTTTGGGCTCGGCCGCTCGGGTAGTGTAGTGTAATGGCGGTATTTGTATAGCTGGCCGAGTTACGACTATGGACTGTCACAGTAAGTCTAGTTCGCACGCCAGCCGCTAGTGGTAACACGGATTCATTGTTCTACCCTGTCAGGTCGGTCTATTGTCCGCCATTACGATTACAGCTGAAGATTTGCTTGTGTTTGCGAAGATTTGCGTGTAGT
Source organism: Stictocephala bisonia (assembly GCA_035578905.1). Lineage (NCBI taxonomy): Eukaryota > Metazoa > Arthropoda > Insecta > Hemiptera > Membracidae > Stictocephala > Stictocephala bisonia. The sequence continues at coordinate 55,060 of JAQJVL010002064.1, forward strand.
TGAGGCTTGAGGCCTCTGTCGTGTCGTCAGCTAATTAGCTAATTTGTACTTTCTAGTGACAGTGCCGGGATGTGAATTGTTCTTTTGTTGTTTGTTTAACGTTAAGTAATCAAGTTTTTATTGTACTTCTCACTTTTTTGCTTTATTGCTTCTTTTAAAAATGAGTAAGAGAACGATTGACCAGTTTTTCACACCAAAAACTTTAAAAACGGATTCGGAATTAAGTGAAAAAGTGGTAGTTTCATTGTTGCCACGAGAGATAGAAGAAACCACTGTTGGCTCCATAGAAGAAAAAAGCAGTACGCTTACTCCAACTCCGTGTTGTTCATCGTCTCGTGACCAATCCAGTACAAGTAGGCCTACAGAATCTCAAGTAAGCATTATTGGCCTAACCTCTGTAGATATTGGCGTAGTTTCTGACCTGTTATTTCACTCCAAAACAGAGTTTTCTAAAACTATGGGTTTGAAAAGTAAAGTACTAAACTATTTATTTTATCCATATGAGAGTTTTGTTTTTCCAGTAACCGCCATCAACAATAAAAAATTAAAGTTCCAGAGCACCTGGTTAAAAAGATTCAATTGGCTGGCTTATTCTAAGGCTAAGGATGGAACTTATTGTAAGTTTTGTGTGTTATTTGCCAATGAATTCACTGGTAAAGGCCAACACCAAAAATTGGGAGCCTTAGTAACTGTCCCTTATAGAAAGTGGAAAGATGCAATAGAGAAATTCACCTCTCACAGCAACTCTGAGTACCACAAATTTTCTTGTCTAGCTGCGGAAAACTTTATGAAGGTAGATTCTGGCCGAGTAGAAGACATCAAAGTGATGTTGGATTCGCAAAAGAAAAAAGAAAAAGAACAAAACAGAGCTTCACTCAAGCCTATAATTGACACAATTATATTCTGTCGAGAAAATGAGATACCCCTTCGGGGACATCGGGACAGTGGGCCACTGACGGCCGAAAAACCTTTAGAAAAGGAGGGCAAATTTCGAGCCTTGCTCAGGTACCGAGCAGTTACTGATGAAACTTTAAAAAACCACATTTTTAATAGTGCACGAAATGCAACCTATATTAGTCCTGAAGTTCAGAATGAAATTATTGACATTTGTGGACAACTTATACTGAAAAAAGTTGTTCAATCTGTAAATAGTGCAGATTGTTTTTCCATTTTAGGAGATGAAACGCTTGATGTGTCTGGAAAAGAGCAGTTTTCACTTTGCATCCGATACATTTCGAATGAAAACAAACCGATCCTGAAAGAAGACTTCGTTGCATTCTCCCACATAACTGATTTGTCTGCTGAGAGCATATACGAAAATATTTTAACCATTTGTGCAAGTGTAGGTCTCAACATGGATAAAGTCATTGGTCAAGGGTACGATGGTTGTTCAACGTTTAGTGGGCATTTGTCTGGCGTACATCAAAGATTACGGGAATCACACCCCAAAGCTATTTATGTGCACTGTGTTGCACACCGACTGAATTTGGTTTTGAGTGACTCCTTAAACATCCCTTACATAAGGAATTGTTTGGGAGCTATAAATGAAGTGGCCAATATGATGAGAAATAATACTCAAAGTGGTGATATGCTAAAAAAACATATTGAGAATCTTGTACCTCAAACTCAAAAAACGCGCCTCCTTCGCCTGTGTGACACAAGATTCATCGAAAGACAAGATTCGGTCAATACATTTGTTGAAGTTTTTCCAGCCATCGTTGCTACTCTGCAAGAGTTATCTACTTCTAGTAGAGTGATATCGTCTTCAGCTGCCAATCTCCTAGCCTCTGTTGAAAAAGGAAGTTTCCTTGTTGCAATGGTGGTGTGTGAATTCATATTTAGCATCACTCTTCCTCTTTCAAAGTACCTCCAAAAACCTGAAAGTGACATATCGTCTGCCCTTAAATTTGCTGATGACACGGTTGAACGACTGAAGGACTTGCGTAGCCTGTCTGAAATTGAAGGTAGCAGTGATATTAAACAATTCACTTTGTTATTTGAAAAGGCTGAAAAAATGTCTCAAGATAATATTGGAACAGCAATTGTTGTGCCCCGGCAAGTGGGGAAGCAAACCAAAAGAGACAACCCCCCTTACTCTACTCCTGAGGAATATTATCGTCGGTCATTATTCATACCTTGCATCGATTCGTTGATTATAAATTGGTTGACCGGTTCGGAAAAAACAGAGATATTCTAGAAGCTCTAGATTGTTTACTCCCAAAGAATACAAAACCAACAAATATCCACAAACTGAAAACACTGAAACTGTTTTACGATAGTCAGTGGTCTGATTGTGAGGTCGAGGCAGAGTATATGCTGTGGAGTACGAAATGGAAAAATGGAAAAGAATCTGAAATTCCCAAGAAAATCATGTCAGTTCTAGACACCTGCGACAAAAACTTCTACCCTTCTATCAACTACTTACTTCAGGTAACTATTTATTATTATAAAACTAAGTAGGCCTATACAAATAGATTTTGGTAGTTTTGTTTGTTGGAACGATACATATTTTTAACACGGTTTTTTTTAGATACACTATTGAAAAATATTTAATTCAAAACGATTTATAAATACAAACAGTAAAAAAAATTTAACGAAAATAAAACTTTAAAAAATCTAAATAATCCCTAATGATTTCTGGTCGAAACTAAAAGAAATCAAATGGAAATAACTACTAATAAATTTTCTGTTGCAGGTGCTTGCTACATTACCCGTCTCAACAGCAGAGGTAGAGAGATCTTTCTCATCTCTCAAGAGAATTAAAAGCTACCTGAGGAATTCTATGAGTAATGAACGATTAAATGGGCTTGCTCTACTATCAATTCACTATCCAGCTCCAATCAACAGTGACGAAGTTATCGATGAGATGGTCAGAAGTGGAAATAGGAGATTAGTGCTGTAACTTATTATTGTATTATTTTGTCAATTATTCCTATTCATTACATAATGTAAAAAGGTTATAAATATATTTTAATCAATACTATACACTGTTGTTTTTTTAGCCTTACTCATCTCTTTGACAGAGTTTGAACCTCCGGACAAACTTCAACACTATATTTATGTTGTTGTCATATTGAAAAATCATGAATTTAAAAAAGATTTATTTGAAAGATGAAGTTTTTTTTCGATTACGAAAAGTGTTAAAATTAATTTAAAACCCTATATTTAGTCTTCTGTTTTTCAAAAATTTTACCGAATGGGGTACCCTCAGTCGTTCAACCGTGAGATCAGCAAATTCAAGTGCAGATAATATGTCACTTTCACGTTCTTGGAGGTACTTTGAAAGAGGAAGAGTGATGCTAAATATGAATAAAATCTTTCATCGGTGACTGCTCTGTACCTGAGTAACGCTCGAAATTTACCCTCCTTTTCTAAAGGTTTTTCGGCTGTCAGTGGCCCACTGCCCCGATGTCCCCAAAGAGGTATTTCATTTCCTCCACAGAATATGATTGTGTCAATTATAGGCTTGACTGAAATTCTGTTTTGTTCTTTTTCTTTCTTCTCCTGTGAATCCAACTTCACGTTGATGCCTTCTACTCGGCCAGAGAATCGACCTTCATAATGTTTTCAGTAGCCATACATGAAAATTTGTGGTACCCAGAGTTGCTGTGAGAGGTGAGCTTTTCTATTGCGTCTTTCCCGTTTCTATATGGTATAGTTACTAAAGCTCCCATTTTTTGGTATTTGCCTTTACCAGTGAACTCATTGGCAAATAACACACAACACAAACCCCAGGATCCCCCTGGTTTTGGACCCCCCCCGAACGAAATTCCTGGCTACGCTACTGAATTCTTGCATTCAATTTTTTTCCGAAATCAGTCTGCAAACGAACAAATCAAAATCAAACTTCATGAAATTTACATCGAAGAGGCAAGATTCTGAAACAAGAACTTCGGTTTTTGTGGATGATCTTCCGCTTGATGAAATGGAGTCAACAAAATTCCTAGGAATGTACCTGGATTAGGGACTAACTTGGGACGATCATGTGGATAGTGTTAAAATGGCCTATTATGGTCTAATTTATCCCCATCTGGTATATGGAATAAGACTCTGGGGCAGCTGTGCAAAGTACAGGCTGGACCGTGTCTTCAGGCTTAAAAAAAAAACCATGAGGGTGATCCTAAATTTGAAAAGTAGAGTCGTGTAGAGATGCCTTCAGAGAGGTGGGATTTCTGACTTTGCCCTGTCTCTATATTCTCGATGTGATCTTATACTCTGGATCGAGTTGCTCTTCGGTCCGGGGTGGGGGTATTCACTAATATGAGACAAGAGGCAGGGACAACTTACGCGTCCAACAGCACAGAACAAATGCATTCAGAAATTTGCCTTCCCAAGTAAATGTCAGATTAATTAATCATCTCCCTATAGGTATCAAACAACAAAACAGAAAAAATCTCAAAGCTCAGTTGAAAACCCTTTTGGTGTCAAAAACATTTTACTCTCTTGACGAGTTTACGATGGATCGCTGGGATATTTGCCACACTTATAGCTTGGCAAAAATTACAAAAATCAAAACTTTGGACCTGATCTGGTGTGAAAGGAGTGTGAATGGCAAAATGTATGTATTTATGAATTGTGAGCATGAATGGGTAGGTTATGTAGTTGACGATTGTGATGCAATGTATTCATTGTCTGTACACAATAAAGAAAATTGAAATTTATTCATTTTTAAAGTGCTTAGGCTTTTTACATTATACGAGGTGCGGCTAGAAAAAAACCGGACTGATGCTGGAAAAAACATTTATTTACAATTTAATGTTATCTCCTTCAATGTACTCTCCTCCTCGGTCTCTACACCGCTCCATACGAATTTTCCACTGTTCATAGCAATGCTGCAGATCATTTTCGGTAAGTCCATACACTACTTCCGTCGCTTTTTCTTTTACTGCTTCAACAGTCTCAAATCTAGTTCCTTTCAAAGCTGACTTGACTGTAGGGAAAAGAAAAAAGTCACAGGGGGCCAAATCAGGTGAGTAGGGTGGATGATCTAAGATGGGAATGTTGTGTTTTGCCAAAAACGTCTTCACTGACAACGCACTGTGAGCTGGGGCATTGTCTTGGTGAAGGATCCATGACTTTTTTTCTCCACAAATCGTTCCGTTTTCTCCGTACTCGCTCACATAGGGTAGCCAGGACGCTAATGTAGTAATGCTGATTCACTGTTTGTCCCTCTGGTACCCAATCAATGTGCACAATCCCTTTGATGTCAAAAAAAAACAATCATCATTGCCTTGAATTTCGATTTTGACATTCATGCTTTTTTTTGTCGTGGAGAACCAGGAGTTTTCCAATGCATCGATTGGCGTTTAGTTTCGGGATCGTAAGTTAAAAACCACGATTCATCGCAAGTAATAACATTTTGTAAGAAGGTGGGATCACTTTCAATGTTTTCCAGGATGTCAGAACAAATAATTCTTCGGCGTTCCTTCTGTTCAATTGTGAGACACTTTGGAACCATTTTTGAACACACTTTGTTCATGTTGAAACTTTCATGAAGAATCTGCCTAACACTTTCCTTGTCAACTCCTGTTAACTCAGACACTGCTCTGATTGTTAAACGGCGATCTTGTCGAACAGGTTTACCGATTTTTTCAATGTTTGCACCAGTTTTTGCTGACAATGGTCTGCCAGTGCGAGTGTCATCACTGGTGTCTTCGTGGCCATCTTTAAATTGTTTAAACCACTCAAACACTTGTGTTCGCGATAAACAATCATCGCCGTACACTTGTTGTTACATTACAAACGTTTCACTTGCAGATTTTCCTAGTTTGAAACAAAATTTGATGTTAACACGCTGTTCTTTCTGTACACTCAACATTTTCCGACGCACAGACAAAACGTCAACTACTTAAAACAGACGCCACGGGCAGACTGAGTGCAGGAGGCAGATGAAACTCAAGCAGTAGGCGGAGCGAGAGTCACGTGACAGGCCACGCGACTTTCAGCCTTATTGCATTCGTTTTATTGTTTCACCAGTACTAGTCCGGTTTTTTTCTACCCGCACCTCGTAAGTGGTAATATAGGAACAATGGAATTGAATTACAGTACCAGAAGCATGACAGAAGAATGTTCAGAACTCCCAAATCTATTTTGAAACAGTCATTTATTTATAATGGTCCAGCATTTTTTAATAAATTGCCCTTTGACGTTAAAATGTCTAGTGACTTAAGAATTTTTTTTAGCAAGTTAAAGCTGCTGTTATTATCACATGATAATTGCAATTTATTTTACAACTAAAAAGACCTTTCACATTATTTTCATACTATAAAAAATAGCTGTAGGCCTAATTAGTCAGGTAAGGGAGTAAGATATGTACAGTAATTTGCATTTTTATAGATTTTATAATCTATTAATTTTCTTTGCTGGTAATAATTGTGTTTTTAGGGTATATTGATATGTTTTCTGTAAATAGCTATTTATTTTTTTTTTTCAGTTTGTTTTATAGTTAGTTTTTTTTAGTTTTCTGTAGTTTTGTATAATTTGAATAAGAATATAATTTAGAGGAAGTCATATTGTAGTTGTATTATAAGTTTGTTCACAAGTAAAGAATTTGTGTTAAGACATAATACTTAAGACATATGTTTATCAGTGACAAGTGTAGACACAACGGAGAGCAGCTGATATTAACATGAATTTTTGCTGGACTCTGATAAGAAACCTGTTTGTATTATGTTGTCCACTGACCACATTATTTGCAATAGTGGCCAGTTAATTCCAAGCTGTTTTCTGTTTTTATTATTGTACATTTAATAGGGAATAAATTCTAGAATCTACATTTTCCAGTGACAACCGCGTCAAGGTACTATCTACAATATTTACAAGATAACCAGACGTTTCGCCTATACTGTGATGTGGCATCCTCAGTGGTTTCTCTGAAACTGAGATCGGCGAATGGCCTTCCAGCCTTTATAACACAGGTGGTGGGGTGGGGACTGGTTTAGCAGGTATGCTGGAGAGAGGAAGCGGAGGCACGACCCAAATGACCTACGGTCATTGGCCAAAGAAAATCAATATGGCTGACTCTTCCATTTTATTTCAATTTACTTAAAATGGGTTCCCATGTCTTTGGAAGCCGTATACTATCATCCTTCTTAAAATTATTTCTTCTTTTATATATTTCTATAGATTTCCTTACGATTCTCGGGTAGTAATGCAGGATGTTGGCAAGGACTTTAATTTTGTCAACTAAAATTCCATGATTACTTTTTGTGTTATGTTCAGCAACTGCAGACTTTTCTGTATCTTCATTCTTAGTATGCCTTATATGTTCCTTAATCATTCTTCTGTTCTGGATGATGATGGGAAGCAGCATTTAAATATCTATTGGTATGTGTAGGTTTTCGGTATACAGAGTGGCCTATTCGTCCATCTCTTCTTCTCACAGTTAAAATGTCAAGGAAAGGCAGACTTCCGTTATTCTCAATTTCCATTGTGAACTTGATATTAGAGTCAATAGAATTATTATGATGCAGAAAATCATCCATTCTCTCTACCATGTGGCCACACAGCCCAAACATCATCTACATATCGATACTGTGTCTTTCCAGGGGTATTGATAGGTCCACTATAAGTCTTCAAGGGGAGGATATATTCAAGAAAACACGATTATACAAATTAATGAATGTAAGTAAAACACAGTTAAAGTATCGCAAGATTAGCTTTTCTGAAGCGTTGCAGGGATAACAACATTTCACCCAACTGTGTAAAACTGAAACACCACAAAATAAACGATTCTATCAAAAGTAATGTACCCAAGGCCACCACTATTGTACAGATTACCTAAGATAAATAAAGAAAATATACCGATGAGACCTATAGTAAGTTCCATAGGATCACCTACTTATAATTTAGCCAAGTTTATATCTAAACAACTAAGTGAAGTTGTAGGAAAAACTGAGACATTTGTTAGATATTCTAGACATTTTATCAGCCTTATCAGCCAACAGAAATTGCAAGATACTGACATAATAGTAAGTTTTGATGTAGAATCATTGTTCAATAAGGTTCCTGTTAGGTAATAAGATGATTGTACATAGTTGATATATTCTGTAGTTATAAGATTTGATTTTTGGTATTTCACATTTTCACTAAAGCCAAGAGAGAGAGAGAGGGTTATCTGCCCTTAGAATAAACATCACGCCACCCCAAATTCGAGCTCTAATTGGTGCTCAGGAATAAACTCACCTCAGGCGACGGTTTCACGCCCCACAACAACACACTCACGCTTAGTCTCTCAAAGTGTAAGGTCGCGGGTCTCGTTTCCAACTCAACAATTAGTGATTGTGTGCCTCTTTAAATTCTAACTCTACCTCTTGCAACTCTCTCTAACTCTGTGCTGCTCATCCAGACCTTCAAGAACCTCGTTTGTGCGATACGTGGTCGGTCGTCTGGACTTTCGAAACGCTCGTACTTCCGCGACTACTCTTCAGTGCTTTAGAACTGTGACAAAGGAAGGTGGACTGGATTACCAAAAGTGTCTCCAACTACTCCTGTTGGATACGTGGTCAACCAATCTCTGTGGTGAGTCAATTCTCTCTAATTAATTATTTACGTCCTTAGTTTATTCCCCCGTCTGCTCCAGAAGAGCAGTGGTCCTCCGTGTTCAGGAACAGAAACATTAACATTCTCTACCCGACAGTTCCAGTACCCAAAACCATTGAAATAATCAAAGAAATTCTTAACAACGATTTAGAGGAGCTAGCTGAACTATGCCTCACATCCACTTACTTCTTCATCGATGGGACGTTCTATGAACAAACTGAGGGGGGCAGCTATGGGATCACCTCTATCACCAGTTGCATCTAATCTCTATATGGAAATATTTGAAAAAAAGGCACTTGAAACATCAGATTTGAAACCAAAGTCATGGTATCGGTATGTAGATGATGTTTGGGCTGTGTGGCCACATGGTAAAGAGAGATTGGATGATTTTCTGCACCATATTGATTCTAATCACTCTAATATCAAGTTCACAATAGAAATTGAGAATAACGGAAGTCTGCCTTTCCTTGACATTTTAACTGTGAGAAGAAGAGATGGATGAATAGGCCACTCTGTTTACCGGAAACCTACACATACCAATAGATATTTAAATGCTGTTTCCTATAACCGTCCGGTACAGAATAATGCAGTCTTAAACACTTCAGTTAATCGAGCTATTCACATTTCAGACCCAAATAGTTGAAAGAAAGAAAGGCAAATATTATATTCAACACTAAAACAGAATGGATATTTAGTTAGAGAAGTCAATAATACTATTGGAAAACCGCTGAAGAAGAAAGATTAAGAAAATATAATAGATACAAGACAAGATAAGGATACCTCAAAATAGGCATATCGACCTTACATAAAAAGAACAATGGAAAATATTGGCAGGATACTAAATAAAGAAAATATAAAAACCATTTGTAAGCCATCGAATAAATTGAAGAATTTTCTGATGCCAGTCAAAGATAAAATTCCATTAGCTATGCCTGGAGTATATGAAATAACTTGTAGTTGCGGGTCAGTCTACATAGAGAAACCAAGAGGTTAATTTCCACAAGGATTAAGGAACATATAAGACATACTAAGAATGAAGATACAGAAAAGTTTGCAGTTGCTGAACATAGCACAAAAAGTAATCATGGAATTTTATTTGACAAAACTAAAGTCCTTGCCAACATCTAGCATTACTACCAGAGAATCCTAAGGGAAGCTATTGAAATATATAAAAGAAGAAATAATTTTAATAAGGATGATATTATACAGCTTCCAAAAACATGGGAACCCATTTTAAGTAAATTGAAATAAAATGGAAGTCAGTCATATTGATTTTCTTTGGCCAATGACCATAGGTCATTTGGGTCATGCCTCTGCCCCCCCCCCTCCAGCACACCTGCCAAACCAGTCCCCACCCCATCACCTGTTATAAAAGCTGGAAGGCCATTCGCCGATCTCAGTCTCAAAGAAACCACTGAGGATGTCACATCACAGTATGGGCAAATCGTCTGGTTATCTTGTAAATATTGTAGATAGTACCTTGACGCGGTTGTCACCAGAAAATATAGATTCTAGTTATGACACCGGCTGCTTAAGCCTAAGGGAATAAATTAATTTAATCATATGAGGGGCGAATGGGTGTTGAAGAACGAGTGTAGTATTGAAGGTTGCTAAGGTTGTTTGTTACTAAGGTTGACTGTTTGTCACAAAGAGCTATTTATTAAAAGCCCAATAGCCAGGGCAACTAAGGGACTTACAGCTAGCTATATGTGGAATCCGTATCACGTGGTGTTGGTCTGAATTTCATCAAATTGACAAGCCTGACACTAACCTTGACTACCATCCAACATGGACACCCAGACTTCTCAAGTAATGTCCACGTTGATAGCAAACACTGAGCGGATGCCGTGTCGGTATTAAGAAGATAGAAGCATAGAACCTATCGCCTACAATCTCCTCAATACTTTGACCCAATGTAGCTGGGTTACAGCATCCTTTGGCCTCAGTATGTGGATCGTGATTACATTAATACCTAGATACATTAATACATTCATGTCAAAAGATTTTCAGATCAAAAGATACAGGTCATTCAGTTTAGGAGGTGAGTGTCCAATGTAACGTAAAACACTGGGGAGATAACATTAAAAACACGTTTCCGCTCATTTCTCGAAAACCACTGGAGGTACAAAAAAAAAGAATAAACACAAATTTTGTTAGTGTTAACGAGACCTTTAAAATGACATACAACATGATGCATGTTGCTATTTAAAATTTTTTACTTATGGAAATTTTTATTTTTTTAATTCAGGTTTGGCGACCACCATCAAAATAAGCATAAATCATGTGGCATATCAGAGTGAAGCTAGTTTTTTGAAAAATAAAAATTTTAAATTGGAATAAACATAACTCAAATGGTAAGAAAATTATAGGGTATTCTGCAAATGTAAAATTATCTACTAAAACATCCGCCATTTTGAAACGAATAGATAAGTGAATTTTGTTTACACCAATGACTTTCTTTCAACAAAACCTTTAAAATTATGTATTATTTGTCCTATGTTTATATTTAACAAATTTGAGATTTGAACCCACGACCCTTAGTTTTGGAGGACACTGTGCATTGATTTTCATGAAAATATTTTAAATGGACTAGCATTTGCTGTTTAGGGAAAGCATTCACCTGCTATACGTACTGCCCTTCTACTTGCAATACACCAAGCACAGGACAGAAATACAAACAAAAGGCAAAATTGTTGCTTACACCGAAAACTGTTTGTTCTATTGTGTTAATAAATGAGTATTTGAGTATTCAAAAAGTTTGCTTGATAGCAGCAAAGTACATTATGTTTGACCACCTACAGTAAATTTACAGTATAACACAGACAGTTGCAGGTAGTCTGGGAAAATGATGTAATAAACAGAGTATGATAAAGTTTTAAAAAAAGGAGTAAGAATAAAAGAATCTAATTTTTATTATATTTCATTTGCTTTCCTTTACACATTCATATTATCCAATTTTCAATAGCATTAGACAAGCTTCTGAGCCCTGATGCAGAATATAACTCAAAATTATTTTTTCTTAATTTCTTCATTTCCATACAAATCCAGAGTTTACCTTTTGATCCTTGAGGTTGAATAAACGAACGCAGCACTGAGATGGCTCCTGTATGCTGCGAGCACTGGGCATGTTACACAATGCCTCTATTACTTCTGCCCGGCTGCGATGTTGTAAACCACTATTGACATTACACAGCCATCGACATACTGTCAACATAACAAGCATAACTATCACTAAACTGTCAGGGTTGCAGATAAAATGTTATAAATCAATGTGGAAAGTGAGAAGCTACTAAAAAAGATGATAACCCAGTTAACAGATACCGAACAAAGAGTCAAATCCAAATACTTATAAAATGTTGGTGCCAATAGCTTCTTCTCACTCACACTTTAAATTGATAGGGAAGATAAGACTACATACTCATACAAGGACGGAGATTTCAATGTTCAAGGATGGTGTTGCGTTTTTGGCTACATTTTGTGGGATCCATGAACAAACATGTTTATTTTGTCGAACAATCTTGAATTTTCGTTCACTGCATATCTTAGCTTAGTATAATTTTACCCATATATACCTTGGGAATGATGATTTACCCTGAGGTGGTCCTTTCCACTAGTGAATTGGACTGCCTGACAGCAAAGGATGCCACTCAATATGATTCTTGACAATGTTATGGTGGGCTAGGTTGAAGGCATGATGAAATGATGAGTGAAGTGACCGATAGGAGGGTAAAGGTGTGTTTTGAAATTCAAATAGACATATAAAGATAAATAACTTATCATATATTGTGTAAAATTAACCATAATTTTTTAACTTTTGCACAATCATTTTCAACAAGATAAACTGAAATGGAAACAAAAAATATATGTAACAGGTAAGGAAAAGATTCATACATTGTCTATAATACTTTATAGAACTTTTTTCGTCATTCTGGAAAAGGCATTTTGTATCATTTTTATGATTATTTTCGATAGTTGTTTCTATTATTTGTTAATAATGGTTAATTCACACAGTGATTAATATAAACAATTTTGAAAAGTTTTTTGGGGGGAGCCTCTTTTGAATTCACCAAATAAATCCTAATAAATGATAATTTTAATAATTCACAAATGAATACAATTTAGACATCTAGACATTGTCGCTTGAGTGGACTTACCAGTCTGTGCTTCATCTACAAGACCTAGAGCCTCCCGGAGAGAAGACTTGACATCTTCCAACCAAAGCTCAACCCCTTCAGGTTGTTCATGGAGGTGTTTCTAAAAATCATTTGAAAAATCAAAATTATTACTTAAAAAAGCTATTGTTATCTTCACAAATTAAAGGTCATATAACATTTGAAAACAATATCTCAATCCTAAGTAAGTCAAAATGCAGATTATCATGAGACCGCACAGCTCTGAGAAGCTCGATTCCGTCTTTGTATCTTCTACTGTAACGGCAGACCCAGCATAATGCCCTTCTATTTGTTTTATGCCTTCGTTGGCGTTTTTGGTGTTGAATTTTCCTTCTTTTTTGCTTATTATGTTTTTATCTGATAACTTCAGCCAAATAAATTTGCTAGCCGGTGGTAGCACAGATTTTATTTAATCCTAAGTCAGTAAGAATGAACATTGCATGTACAAATGATAATTATAAAGCCTTCTCTAAATGAATGATTATTTTGATTAGGGACAAAATAGACATTAAATTATAATTTTAAAACTCAGTAATTCTTATTTGTTTCTGACATCTCATTAAATACTGGTCAATGTCCAGTCAGACATTGGAAAGTTAAATAATGAAGTTCTGTTTTTATTTCAGCGAATTTAATTTATTATAAACATCGTGTTTCAAAACTTAACATTTTAACAATTTGTGCTTAACAATGAACTATGGAAAATAAAAACAAGTGGCAGTTAACAACAACAATTTGGTCCTTTTTTTTGTTAGGTAAAATAAATTTTAAAATAATTAAATAAAACAATTTGTCAAATCACATAATACTGAGATCAAAATGAAGGCTACAATGTTATTGTTGTTATAATCTATTTTATTGTGTCATACAAAGTACATTTTATTGCAATAGTCATACTAAATTAAATAGTATAAAATGTTCCATTCATTCATTCCACTAAAGTCAGTTTCAAACATACAATTTTCTATTCAGAGTCATCCATTCAAATGTTTGTATTGTATTCTTCTGTCCTATTCTATCTTCAACACTAGAGTAGTTTCAGAGCCTATAAAGTTTTGCATGTTACGACATCACGATAAAGTAAATAACAGGTCTAGATTTATGCATCGAAAGTAAAGCGAAGCATCGATAGTGCAACAATGCATAAGCAATATCTATGTATCAGAATCATTCTGTTGCACCAAAATGACAAATTATTAAGAAAAAATTCCTTTTTAATCTATAATATTTATTGGTGCGTCTTTTAGAATTATTAAATTGATGTTATAAATAAAATTATTATTACTCAAGTTTTTTTTTGTTGCGAGTGGACAGGTATGAGCGCGGTCGGACACAAACCTGATTATATCGTGATAACGAATACAAAGCTCGACCGGGTGATAACTTGTACTGATAGGAACATGATATAAGTCCATCAAGCAATGCGTATGGGTATCGTAATTTACATGCGTGCAGCATACCACTAATCAGTAGAACAATTTCAACAGACAGTCCATCTATTTCAGTTAGTCAGCAATTATTTTGGGATCCGTATTTGATAACAAGTAATACAATTGAGTAATTAATTGGAATAGTAAAATAAATTAGGTCGCCTACTGTGATTTTGAATATTGCTGATAACATCAGTCCATTCATTATCATGGCTTTTGTTATCACTTCCTGTCTGATAGAGTACCTGGCCTCTACAGTCCTTCTTTTTAAGAAAACATTTCTTAGTCAAAATACAGTCTTATCTTGTTTTCTTTTATAAATTCTAACGTGTTGAATTTTTAATTTTTCACATTCTCGATTTCTATTCAATCGGTCTGTTGGTACCGTGTTCTAAAATACATTACTCAAGATTATTAACATAAAAAAGTATAATTAAACGTTAATTATCTTAAGAGATTATGATAAGAGATTTAAAACAACTCTATTCACATCTATTTACAACAATTTTATTGGAAAATATTTGAAATTATTATAAAAATTCTCAATGTAAATCAGTAAATTACATTTTATTGCATATGTTGATACGGTTTTATTAATTTAAATATGTTGACTAAATAATAATGGATGGTCCCCTAGATCCAGGCCTATGCAAACTCACCAACTGGGCGGGCCGTTTTGGACCATGCTGTAAGCTTTTTTTGTAAAATCGAAAAAAAAATAGTAAATGAAGCCATACATTATAATATTGCATACAGTTCTTCTTCTAATAAATCATACTTTCACATAAAATAACTATAGTCGTAGTAACGACATTGTAAAGAATTGATATTGTGAGTAGAGTGAAAAATTGCAATTTAAGCGCATATTGTTATCGTAACTTGCAACCCTTATAAATGGTATACTACATTTTTAGGAAAAATTCCAAGATAGCCAATATAAACCTATTTAGTTGCCTAATAGTATCCAATAATAAAATTTCCAAAACAAAATAATTTAAAAGTTGGTAGTATTTTTTTGGGAAAAGAATAAAGAAAAATTTGTAGTACTAAAGCATTAGGTATGTTATAGACACAAGTAAAAGCAATAAAATTATGACAACATTTAAGTTTAGTTGAGAGTAAAATTTGGTATTGAATGCATAAGTATTTTACTTTGAAATAGGTGGAAATATTTTTTTACATGCGAAGAAAACAAAATGTTTTTTCATCGCATGAAAATATTTTGTAAAATTCCTGAAATTCTATTTTTTTTTAAATTGATTGTGCTTTAGGCCTAAACTGAATTTTGTGAATCCCTTCATCTTACTTCCGTGTATTATTTTAAACTGACCTTCTTACTTGTATATATAAAGATTATTTTTTATATTTTTGTTTCATACATATAATATTAACTAGCTAAAATTTATATGATCAGTTCTTATGTTTTAAATTATCTTTCTTTGTACTAGCAAAATGTAATACCTATAACAAAAGGTATTATTGTTACTCTGCTTCTTCTAAAACGTAATAAAAACCATCGTAATAACTTAATAAAATGTATGTGTCATCAAATTGAATCGAAATTCTTTTAATCGCATCGCTGCACCGAATGGAAAAAAAATGTATCCCTATTCGTTTATTTTACTCATATACCTGTTTTATGCATTTGTACAGAATGCAATGCAAACTCCAGATCTAGAGTTCAATAAGCATTTTTCTTAACAATTTTGCTTAGATGAATTCCAATACTAAGAATTACCTCCAATAGGGTTAGTATCAGGGGCATATCAGTAGAGGTCACATTGTTTCCCAAAAGCAAAGCTGGATCTTGGAGGCCTTGGAATAGAAGAGTCTCATTTTTTTCTCTAACAGAATTGTTTATCTGTTGTAGGCATCTTATCACTGCAATAAAAAAACTATTATTAAATATAGTTTTCATTGTTGCCTGCTCATGTTACTTCTAAATTGCTAACAAAGAAAAAACAGCCTAGAAGTTCATATGTAAAATTAACATTAATGAAAACAAAATTTCTGGTAAATTGTTGTTATCTCTGTACATACTACTGGTGTTAAGTAATTATTTCGTTTTTTATCTATGTTTATTTTAGGGAGGATTTACTAAGCTGGGGCTTACTGCCCTTTAAATTATTTACCTCTTTACTAGTTAATATGGTTTGCTGTAGGCTGTACACAGGTAAAATAACCTCCGTCATGCGTTTTGCCATCCATGGTATGCAAAATAATAGGCCATAATGTGCTGCCTTTATATGGCAAATGGCCAAACTATTTCGATTACAGACCCAATTGAAATGTTCTGCTGTCACTCCATTCCTACATTAAGAGTGAGACAGAGAGATTGAGAAATGGCAATGTTTACCGTTTCGGAAAGAGTTTCATATATATTATTCTACTTATCTTTTACTGATTTGTTTTGACGTGCTATAATAAATGCTTTCAAGTTTAAATAATTATTTATAGCCTTTTTCTATTCTTTGCATATGCAGTAGTATTGGCCAACTCACCCGTCCTTACATATGCAGTAGTATTGGCCCAACCACCCGCCTTTACACGTGCAGTGGTATTGGTCCACCCACTGTAATGTTAGGTGTATTAGTTCAAGAATAATTCTAGAACTGAATAGCAAGATAATATGTTAAACAAAAAATACAACAATAGACCAACTTCCAAGTAAATAAAAAAAAAATCATATAAATTAAATACATAATATATAATCAACACATCTCCCTCTGTAAGCAGTAATGACAAATCAGACCAATATGGTATTGATTTTCAGACTCATCATTAAATCAGTTTCACATATGAGTCTTTGAATAGGCTTCTTCTGCCTTTCACTTTTCCTACAGTTCCCTTGGTCTTGTTTGGAATATGAATATAAAGACCACGTTACGACTGTATCTTGGGGTCCATGTAGTGATGATGTATTTTGAGTATGTGGTGATGATCTATTTATGGGAAGAGGTGATGAACAATTTCTTCGTAGCTGTCCATCCTTAATTTTGACTATACATGAATGGGGTACTCCATACTGCTTGACCACAGTTCCTTCTTGTCAGCGATCTTGTATATAGACGTTTGTCCCAATTGGAATCTCCCTCAATTCCCCCATGTCTTTGGTCAAAATAGAATTTCTGACGTGCAATTCTGTCTTAGATCATTTATGTCGAACAAGTATGGTCTCAACTTTTGGGCAATATAGGTAAATATGTACATACTCTTCTTCCGATCCTATCCTGAAGAAGAAGAGTTACTACTCTGCTGGACTAAGGTTGTTTTCCAGTGGAGTTGCTTTCAGAACAAGAAGCATGTTATAAATAAATAATAAATAAATAAATAAATAAAATTTTATTGTCATTAAGCCAATACATAGCAATAGATAAAGTCAATCCTTAATACTGATACTAAAATTAAGTACAAGTAATGTACAAGGTACAGCATCAATATACAACATAAAAGAATTATATGCAAATTAAGTAACAACACAAGAACTACCCAACTGAACATGAAAGCAAAATATTAATGAAATAGATACAAAGTTGTAGTTTAAACATATTTATCATACTAATTTTAAGTACAAGATTACTGAAATACTATGAACAAGATTAATTTAAACCTGACTAACCATATCACATTCATAAAATTCTTTTAAGTTGTAAAAGGGATTACAAGCGAGCCAATCATATAATTTTGTCTTAAAGGTATTCAGAGGTAAATTTTGTAATTCTGCTGGCAGCCTATTAAATAGTTTATGTCCAATAACTTCATAACTGTTTAGAGATTTAGACAACCGGTGATAAGGTATGTAGATATGGTTTTTGATTCTGGTATTGTGAGAGTGTATACTATTTCTAAATTTCATCTCTGGCATCTTAACTTTTATATGAACTAATACAGTATAAATATATAGATTAATTATAGTTAATATTCTAAGTTGTACAAACAAAGGTCTACAATGAGCCTTGTGTGGAGCACTAGCAACAGCTCTTAAAGCTTTTTTCTGTATACGACCACAACGTAAAACTGCACGCACAGTGGTACTAACCTACCCACTCGCCCACCCATACACATACAATGGTACTAACCCACCCGCCCACCCATACACACACAGTGGTACTAACCAACCCACCCACCCACCCATACACATACAATGGTACTAACCGGATTTTCAATCGCAGTTCAATCGCATACACGTACATGTTTCACATGTTTGTATTGGTAGACTTATCTCCTCTTCCAAGTTAAGCTAATTGGCCTATCTCTCCTATTATATTAATTCCTGGCCTAATGCCCCATAACCTTAGTTCTTACCCAAACGATTTACATCCCACCCACAACACGTACGGGGATCATAACTCTTAAGGATCATCACTCTTCTGTACACATTAAGGATCATCACTCTTAAGGATCATCACTCTTCTGTACACATTAAGGATCATCACTCTTCTGTACACATTAAGGATCATCACTCTTCTGTACACATTAAGGATCATCACTCTTAAGGATCATCACTCTTAAGGATCATCACTCTTCTGTACACATTAAGGATCATCACTCTTAAGGATCATCACTCTTCTGTACACATTAAGGATCATCACTCTTCTGTACACATTAAGGATCATCACTCTTAAGGATCATCACTCTTCTGTACACATTAAGGATCATCACTCTTCTGTACACATTAAGGATCATCACTCTTCTGTACACATTAAGGATCATCACTCTTAAGGATCATCACTCTTCTGTACACATTAAGGATCATCACTCTTCTGTACACATTAAGGATCATCACTCTTAAGGATCATCACTCTTCTGTACACATTAAGGATCATCACTCTTAAGGATCATCACTCTTCTGTACACATTAAGGATCATCACTCTTCTGTACACATTAAGGATCATCACTCTTAAGGATCATCACTCTTCTGTACACATTAAGGATCATCACTCTTAAGGATCATCACTCTTCTGTACACATTAAGGATCATCACTCTTCTGTACACATTAAGGATCATCACTCTTCTGTACACATTAAGGATCATCACTCTTAAGGATCATCACTCTTCTGTACACATTAAGGATCATCACTCTTAAGGATCATCACTCTTCTGTACACATTAAGGATCATCACTCTTCTGTACACATTAAGGATCATCACTCTTAAGGATCATCACTCTTCTGTACACATTAAGGATCATCACTCTTCTGTAAATGATATTTAAAATTCTTTACTTCTGCTTCTACAAACCCATTACTTTGAGCGTATCTAAGGCTGGAAGTAACCAACTTGAAACCGTAATCTTGTCCTAACTGTCTATATTGTGAACAATCAAATTGAGAACCATAATCAGCTTGTACAATTTATGGTACCCCATGCCGAGCAAATAACAATTTAGTATGAGTAGTGATACTGCCAATAGTTAAGTCACTGAGCATTACTATCTCTATGAAATGAGAGTAGTCATCTGCTACTAATAGATACCAATGTCCTTTAAACTTATTCAAGTTGGTACATAATACTTGCCAAAGACGATCAGGAAACTGTGAGGGTAGTAATGGTTCAGATCTTTTAGGTCTAGTTTCAGCATAATCTCAGCAGTTCTCTATTAGGTCATTTGGTTCCTCTGAAAGACGTGGCCACCAAACACTCTCTTTGGCTAATGCTCTGCACTTAGTAATGCCCTGATGGCCATCATAAAGTTTTCTAATAATTTCTGACATCACGCTTTTTAGAATTATAATGTGACTTGCCAACAGTAACAATCCATTTTGCAGGGTTATGTCACCTCTATGTTGCCAGTATGGTATTAGACATTCCAGTAATTTAAACGCAATGCCAACCGTTTAGAAAATAGTTTGAGAGACGAGTTAAAGTAACATCATCTTGTGAGACATTTCTAATCTCTTCTAACTTGGCATCTGAAGCTGGTAAATGAGCCACTACACTATTAATGTATGCGAGTACCTCTTCTGTCAGTTCCCTCAGAAAAAGTGGTTCGCATTTACTATGTGAAAAAGCATCAGCTAAAACTAAGTTTTTCCCTGGAACATAGGAAATCTCATATGAGTATCACATTAGACGAAGTTTTATCCTTTTAAGTCGAGGAGAAACAGTGTCTAACTCTTTAGTTTTAAATATACATAGCAAGAGCTTATAGTCAGTCTCTATGTGAATATGAAGTCCAAAAATGTATTGGTCAAATCTTTCACATCCCCAACCAATAGCAAGTGCCTCCTTTCAATCTTTGCCCAATTACATTCAGATGAAGTCAAACTTCTAGAGGCATGTATGACTGGTTGTTTGGTTCCATCTTCTTGCATCTGACTCTCCAAGGCCATATGAAGACGAATTTGCTGATAGAAAAGTCTGCTTAGTTGTACTGTACAAAGCAAGACAAGGTTGTGAAGTGTGACATACCTTTATTTTATTCAGGGCTTCATCTTGACTCGTTCCCCAAGTATATGAGGACTTAGTTTGTAAAAGAATGAGTAATTGTAGTAAGATTTGGTATAAACTTAGCAGTGTAGTTTCCTACACCCAACAATATCCTCAGTTCGCTCTACCATCAATATGACCCATAAGACAATCCAGGTTTATGGTTCAGCGTTACCTTGTTACCATTAGAAGGATTAATAGATAGTTGCTGCTGCTTGATAGTTTCAGATTCCCTGGCACGATTAGTGGCCACAGTCAATGTCAAATCTGAGTTCATTTGTAGCTTTTCGGATAAGGTTTTATATCTAATTCCTGCTACTGTTTGATTCCTAATAGCTTCACCTTTATAATTAGAGTGAAAATCACATCTAGATGACATAAAAAGCAAATCATTTATAAAGATTTCACACCTTCATCTTCAAGTTGAAAATGACTATTGAACATATATCTTTCATATATGACATTCTTAGCCGGAGCAAAATAAGAATCAAATTTTTTCAGCACAGTTTTGAATGATTTACTCTCTGTCGCTGTTAGACCAAATGATTCAAATATTGTTTCAGCATTTTACCCCATCAAATATACCAAGGAGTTTCTCTGAGAACATTCAACTTCGTCTGAAAGACTAGAAGCAGAGTGAAACTTCATGAAATGAATCTTCCAATTTGACCATTCTTCCCCTTTAAAGCAGAATTGTTCTGGAGGCGGTACCTTGAATGACAACATGATAAACAAAATAATTTTCAATATAACAGATTTATATACGCTGCCACCATCAGGCGTATTAATTCAGGAAAAATTCTAGAACTGAATAGCAAGATAGTATATTAAACAACAAATACAACAATAGACCAACTTCCAAGTAAATAAAAAAACATATGATATAAATTAAATAAATAATACATAAAGATATCAAAACACCCATCCACCCTTACACGTGCAGTAGTATTGGCCCAACCACTGTAACGGGTCCACCAAATTGATAGGCAAATTAATTAATAAATAATAGATTACTATATAAAAGAAAAGAAATATATTTAATTAAAATAAATGGAGGAGTTTTAAATCATATTAGAGAATTGTCATGTGGAAAATAACTGTGGGACAGACGAGAGGCTCCAGCAATAAATCACTGTAAACAAATCCTTTGTTCAACACAGGATGGGTGGGACGAATTCCAAGAAGTATCAAAACACATGGGAATTTCTGAGACTAAACAGTCAGCAAGTTACGACGTAGGAGCGTGAGACAAGCATCAACTTGTCAGTTAGTTATTTTCCATTAAATCCCCTCCAGGTCACAAGTGGCTGATGTGCAGTAGAAGAACTCAGATGACGAGTTCTGAAACGAACCAATCAGAACGGGACATATCATTCCAAATTTGCCCGTAGGCCGCAGCAGCTGTCAACACAGCTACAGAGTGATATACCCAGAAGGGTCATAGTCGCGTACCCAAAAGAAAAAAGGCGGGAATCCGACTTCAACGGTGAAGAGACGTTTCTCACCCCATTAAAAGTCAGATCATAGAACGTGAAGGATGTCATCATCCATCGACATCCCGCGATTTCGGGCATGTAAATTTTTTATTCGATGAATTTATTAAAATTCAAAGGTAGTTTTGTTCTTTAAAATCATTTTTAATAAAGATAAACAAATAGTGCTTTACGATTTAATATCAGATTAAAATATGTGTATTAAGAACACGATACAGTCTATTAAACCACGCGGTTGAACTTCAAGACCACGAGGACACTCAGCTAAGTTTTACTGATAATTTAAGTTATAATCTAGAAATCAATTATCAACTTTTTAAATAATATTGTTCTGATTGTCATTTTTAATATATTGAAATTGAATTTTTATTGTAATGCAAATACTAATTGAGTAACGTAATGATTTTGAATAATGTAAAATAAATTAAATTTTGTAAAGTAATTTTTGTTTCATTATACTACGTTTTCTCACCGAATTACCCGTATATGGACCCTGAGATCAATTTAAGAGCAATCATGCAATAATTTAATGACTTTCATTAAATTAAATAAATAATTTTAATAAAAGCAACAACCTCTTTAAAGGTAAAAGGTTATAAATTGTCACCCAATAACGTGGGACAAAAACAAAAGAAATAAATTAAAGAATCATGATTTATTGATTATCATTATTTTAATTTAATCAGTGGATTAAATTACAATAAATAAAATAAATAATGTAACAAAAGGCACTACGTTACAGAATGGCGCGCACAACGTGAGACGACGTAGTATAATAAGTAGTAAATTTTAACCTATTTAAAAAATATTTAAAGTTGAATAAGAGAAAAGTGTTATAGGCTAGGTGATATGATAAGAAGAATGAATTAAAAATATTTAATATAGGCCTATCTGATTTAAACTCAAAATTTAAGAAAAAAAAATATAATAACTTTATACTTTGTACTTGATTAAAATTTGCAAAATAATGGCTAATGTTGATGGAATCCAAAACTCGGAGTTTGACTCCGAGGACTCTGATACCTCCCTGAGCGTAATTAGGGAATCAAATTTGAATAAAAATAAAAAAACTGAAAACCATGATCTAGGAATAGACAGGGAAGATACTTTGTCTAGCATTATGGACATGTTAATAAAAATAAACACCAAACATGATAATCTAGAAACTCAACTGAACAAAATGAACACTAAATATGATAATTTAGTAAAGATAAATAAGGAAACTAATACTAAATTAGAGGAAAATAATAAGAGACTAGATGCAGTAGAGGCTAAACTAGAAACTAAATTTGATGAAATCAGCCTCAGACTAGACCAAAATGAAGTTAAGATTAATGAAATAAACATTAACCTAGAAACTAAACTTAATGAAGTAAACAATGAGTTTAGAAGAGATTTAAATCAACTTGAAAATAAAGTAGATAGACAGCTAGAACAAATTAAAACAAATTGCATTGAAGAAATTAAAGTTCAAGAAAATAAAATCAGGGACGAAATGAACGATAGGGACAAAGAACAGATAGTAAAAATAAATGAGGTAGAAAATAAATTGAGTGAGATAAATAAAACTTTGTTAGACAAATATATTGAGCTAAATATCAAACTAACTAATGTGATTGTTGAAGTAGACAATCAAATGATCAAAGTAAATGACAAAATAGAAGAACAGATAGGTTATCTAAACACTATCATAGATAATAAAATAGAGAGAGCTATCACCCTAAATAATACTAATCTAGAGGATAAAATAAATGAATTAAAAGACCATGTAGATAAAGAAATAAAAATGATTTGTGACCAAACCAAGAGAACTCAAATAAATAGAGACAGATCTGGTGTAAGAGACAGTAGTAATAATACACACATAGATGATGTAAACATATCATTAAATAAAATCATTATTGATGATAATAAAAACAAGACTACACAAAACACTACAAATAATAAAACAATCTCTAGCACTAGTGCGGAATTGTACTTAGTAGATTTCTATCCAGACTCAAACAAATGTCACCCAATGACATTTATTAAATTTGCTAGGAAGTTTGTAGATCTATCAGAGGATCAATGGGATTGTCAAATTTTATTTCTTATGAAACACTTGAAAGGGGAGGCTAGTATATGGATTAGAAATAGACTTGACAAGTGGAACAACTTTCTTGAATTCGAAAGCGAATTTAGAAATAAATATTGGGGAATAGACAAACAGAAAGAGTTTGAAAACAAATTAATGGGGGGTGGTACCTATGATGCTAACAGGGATGACATGGTAAATTACATCATGGAATACTACAACATATCATGTTTTCTAGATCATAAGCTGAGCATGACCACTTTTCTTAGTTTCATATCACGACACCTACCAATAGGGATTAGTGCATCAGTAGCGACAGCTAGTAACATACAAAACGGAGATGACCTAGAGACCTATTTGAAACAACTAAATCATGTAGGTAAAAGTCAATCTGATTCCAATAAAAGACCACAAAATAGATCATATGAAAACAATAATAAACAAGTAGTAGTCAATAATAACCATAGTGAGGTTAGAGAAAACCAAGAGGTTCCTAGACGTAGAGACAATGACAGTAATAGAAGAGGGGGTTACAGAGGTAATTTTAGAGGGAATTACAGAGGCTCAAATAGAGGACAAAGCAGTAATTATCATCATAGCAGAGAAGATGTCAGAAATGAATGACAACTACAGCAAGGCGCAAACACAGGTAGGTCCAGAGAAAGTAAACAGTATCAATGTAACCTAGAACAAATAATGGAGAAACCAATATATTTAGATTATGAGCTAGCAGGTGATAGTCAATTAAGTAGGTTCGCTCAAAATATATTAAATAAAAATCCAGTATTTGTATTAAACAAAAGAAGAGTAGGACTATGTGTAAGTGGCCAAAATATTCCTGAATTAAAAAATGAGTTTAATTTAAATAAGGATAACCTAAATGAAAAGCTTCTCATTATGATAGGGACTAATGACTTTTTACAAGAAATCCCAACCAAGTATATCATTAATGAATATAAAAGCATGATAGAAGAGTTAGTTAGTTGGAAAAAAGAATTAATTCTATTAACTTTACCACCAATACCAAGACTTGCTAAAAGTGATGCTTTCCATTTTCATAAACTAAATGTGTTTAATATTATAAAAATATTAGGGTAATAGACATATCTAATGTTTTCATGGACACAGAATTTAAAAATAGATGCAACCTAGACTTGTTTGAAGAAGAGATTTTCTCAAGGGGCCGTAAAAAACCTGACCTTGTTCATTTAAATAAAAAGGGATTTTGCATTATGAAGGAAATAATAAATGACTTTGTGAAACAAATAAAATCAGAGCAAGAAAATAAAATCCAAGTAAATACTAATGAAATATTTTTACATGGGGATTTAAATAGTGAACTAACCAATGAAAATAATTTCCATGAAATGCCTATTAAAGGGTTAACTCACTTTCTTCCTGAAATAAATGTAAAAATAGGCCATAAAGAATACAGATGCATAGTAGACTCAGGATCGGAAGGGACAATAATTAGTCAGGACATTTATGAAGATATAAAAAATAATGTAGACTATCAAATACCTCAATTACCAGTTAGCAATTTACAAATAATAGGAGTAACTGGAGTTAGATCAAAGAAAATAAATTATCAGGTGCAAATAGACTTTGAAATAAATAGTCAAATAGTTCCAATAACATGCCTAGTAGTGAAAGAGATTCAAGCAGGAATTATTTTAGGGTGTGACTGTTTCATTGAAAAGTTGGCCAAAATAGATTTTGAAAGAAAGTGCTTAGAACTTAAAATAGATGACAAGAGACTAGTAGTACCATTTGTACCAAGAAACAAATTAAACATGGTAAATGGACTAAGAATAATACAAGTAGGACATATTACTTGTTATGAAAGTGAAAAAGAATTGAATAACATAACCAATGAATTAATAAGTATTATAAATAATGACCAGCTTGATAAAATATTTAAGTCAACAAATAATGAACAAATACACAATAACATGACAACAAATAGGAACATAATAATAAATAAAATAAACATAAATAATCAAAGTAAAGTAAAAGAAATAGCAACGTCAGATATAATAAATAATGAAAACAACTTTGAAAAACAAATAAATAAAAAAATACAAGAAATAAGTAATGAAACTAAATTTCAAAATAAAGAACAGGTTGAAATGTTAAAAAATGTTTTAATAAAAAATAAAGTAGTATTCTCAGATAACCCTGGTTGTATTAAAAACTATGTAGCTAAACTTAATGTTAAATGTGAAGTACCGTTTATAGGAAAACCATATCCGGTACCTTTTAGTAAAAGAAAAGCAGTTGAAGCAGAACTAGAAAGAATGTTAAATTTAGATGTAATAGAACCATCAAGCAGTCCTTATTCAAATCCTCTGGTATGTGTCATCAAAAAAGACCTAACAATACGAGCTTGTTTAGATAGCCGAAAACTAAATCAATACTTAATAGCAGACAGACAAAGTACCGAACTGACTGAAGAGATATTTCAAAAATTTATAGGAGCAAAGTATTTTACAGTATTAGATTTATCACAAGGATTCTGGCAAGTGAAACTTGACCAAGAATCAAGAAAATATGTTGCTTTCACTTTTGGAGGAAAGAATTATCAGTTTAAAAGAGTTCCATTTGGACTTAAGGTAAGTACTGCACTCTTTACCAAGGCATTACAAAAAGTTTTAGGTAATGAATTTTCTGAATTTTTAACCCAATATGTGGATGACTTATTAATAACAAGTAATGACTCATTTGAACAACATATAGAACACATAGATAGAGTACTAACAAAGTTAAGAGAAGGAGGTGTTACAATTAAACTTAAAAAATCAGAATTCTTAAAAAAGGAAGTTAAGTTTTTGGGATTTATTTTAAGTGAAGAGGGAATAAAAATGGATGAAGAAAAAATGGAGAAAATAAGAAATTTTAGAACTCCAAGGGGATTGAAAGAATTACAAAGTTTTTTGGGGTTATGTAACTATTATAGACAATTTCAAAAGGGTTATGCTAATCTAACTAGTAAATTTAGTCATATCCTTAGTTCTAAAAAAGCATGGAAATGGGGTCCTAAAGAAAATGAGACTTTCAATGAAATAAAAAATGCATTTTTAAAGTCAGTACTTTTACATCATCCTAATTGGGAGAAACCTTTTTACATAAACACAGATGCGTCTGACATTTGTGTAGCAGCTGTCTTGTATCAATTAAATGACAATGGTGACGAAGAGGTAATTTATTTTGGAAGTAGGTCCTTGCTTGAGATAGAGAAATCTTACAGTGTAACAGAAAAGGAATTGTTAGCAATAGTGTTTGCATGTAAAAAGTTTAGGAGTTACTTGATAGGCCACTTTGAAATAATAATTAGATCTGATCATAGAGCTTTGTCATTTCTAAAGAGCTGTAAATTAACTCATGGTCGCTTACTAAGATGGAGTCTAGTGTTACAAGAATATAATTTGACTATTCAATATGTTAAAGGAAAAGAAAATATACCAGCAGACATACTGTCTAGAACAGACAACAATGATTATCAAGAGAATAAAGATAAATATAACTTAAAAGTTTTAACAAATAAATTAAATGTAGATGTACCAGATAGAGTATTTAAAAATATGTTTAAAAATTTAGAGAAACACCAACAAGAAGATACATTTTATGGTAGGATATTAAAGAAACTTGAAGACAGCCAGGAAATAAAAATAAAAAATAACTACTTAACCCACAACAACATACTTTTTCAAAAATGCTCATTAGCGGGGGGTGAATATAGAGTATGTATACCAAAAACATTATTAAAAGATTTAATAGAGAAAACTCATCTTAAATATGGACATTTAGGAGGCCATAAAATTTTTACTATACTAAAAGAATATTGCATTTTTCCAAAAATGGAGAAAACAATAAAAAAGCAATTACAAAGCTGTGACATATGTCAAAAGGCAAAACCATCTAATAAAAAACAAATAGGTAGTTTAAAGCCAATAATTCCAAATAGAATCAAGGAACTAATTTCAGTAGATTTAGTAGGAGAATTACCAACCAGTAGAGGGGGGGTAAAATATATTTTTGTCATAGTAGATGTATTCTCAAAATTTGTTAAACTATATCCAATAAAGAAGGCCAACACGAGGACACTATTAAATAAAATCATTAATGAATATATACCATTAGTAGGTAATATAGAATCAATTCTCAGTGACCACGGTACACAATTTACAAGCACACTCTGGTACAATACTCTACACAACAAAAACATTAAAACCATACACAGCTCTGTATATCATCCACAGTCTAACCCTACTGAACGAGTAAATAGGGAAATAGGAAAAATATTACGTATTTACTGTAATGAAAAACATACAGCTTGGGCAAACTTAATTGACTTTATAGAGCATTGTTTAAATCATTCTGTTCATGATATAACAGAAGAAATACCATTTGAAATAATGTTTGGAAAAAAGTATGATAATATAATAAATAAGATAATCCAGTTTCCAGGAAATCACAAATTTGATCATGCACATAAAACTGTTCTAGTAAGAAACAAAATAAAAAATAAGGCACTCAAAAGGAAACAAAGACATGATAATAAGATAAAACCAATAACATATAAAGTAAATGATCTTGTATTAGTAAAAACACATTTTCACTCAGATTTGTTAGAGAAAAAGATGAAAAAGTTCTTTCTGTTATACAAGGGACCCTATAAAGTGACAGCCATTAAAATGGAAAATGCTTATGTAGTCAATGAAATAGATACAGGAGATATAATAGGAACATATAATGTAACACAACTTAAAAAATATACACAAAAAGAATAATTAAACAGCTTTTAATAAATATTCAACTCTAAAACAATTTAAAATATAAATTACTATTTAAATGAAAGAAAATTGAGGACAACAAAATAAAAAATAATGAATGACTAAAATAATATGATATTAATGACAACATATGAAATGTAGAGATATTGGATATATAGAAATGTTTTGTATAAAATTGTGTTCTTAAAGTAAAAGAAATTTGACTATGTCCATATTTTAAATATATCACTGATAGTATTTGACACATATTAGATGAAAATGTACGAAAATGTTCTAAGATATGTTATTGTCATAAACCCTGTATGTTCATATGAAAAATGATTCAAAGAATGATGATGATTAAGTTCACTTAAAATAAATAGGTGAAACATCTTGTAATATGTTGTGTAGTGACTTGTTAATGTTGAAACAATGTCTGAATAACCTGTCAATGTTTATTCAAATAATAAGATGATATGACTCAAGGATATGTAACATCATGATAAAGTGAATAATGTCTAATGCAAGACTTTGTTTTTGCAACTCTTGTATGTAAATATTGAACATGATTTTTAAAGATACACTAGGCATGTAGTCTTATGAAACCAAGATGATATAATGTCTATGTAAGAACAAAGATAAGGAGATGTAATTTATTATAAGGTTATATTACCATAATGTATCTATGATAATGTAATATGACTCAATGATATACTTTGAACATACTATTGTATGTAATCTGACAAACTTAAATGATTTATAATCATTTAAAGAATTTATAGAAGGTAAGCAGCCAGTGGTTAATAGTGATACGATTCGATTCAAATTAAACCTTGCCACCTCAAAATTCTAAATTCTTTAACGCCAAGTACTCTGTTAACCACACAATGGCACAATATATCAGTTTAAGGTGTTGGTCAGCCTTGACAACAGAGTCTAAAGACAACAGCTTAAAGTGTGCTGCAGCATGGCAAGTCCCCATTTACAAAGTCATGCTGCAGACACCATTAGATTAGTAATTTAGAATATAACATTAATGAAGATGGTAGAGGAAACATTGTATATATGTAATTGTGATTTTTCTTAGTAAACTTTCATAATGTCATTGATGCAAAATAACAGAAATTACCAATTGAAATAATTAAACTATAACTGAAGTAATGATTAATTATACTAATATCAATAATAAATAACAAGAAATAATTATTGTAAAACTTTTTGAATATGATGATTGTAATTAACTATAAATTTATTAATTTAAAACATGCAATAATAACACCATTAATAAAACAACAAAAATAAATTAAGGTTAACACATAATAATATACAACTTGAACATTAAAATAATCACAAATGCCAATCAACGTTGATGGACAAGGAGGAGCCAGGTTTTCCATTCATAAATGGACAAAAGTGGTGCACAAAGATCAGTAGCCTCAAGATGGTTCAACGGGCTGCTCGGACCTTCCCACCAGCAAGTCGTGTGGATCAACTCTCTGCACAAATTCCTGGCATCAAAACTTTCGGAAGTCGTCAAAAAATAATCCAATCTACTAACCCAGCAACAGGCACGTGCAGTGACATCAGGCCCCACTGGCGTAGCTACAACTCCATCATCAATCCAGAGGCACGTGCAGTGACATCAGGCCCCACTGGCGTAGCAACTACAACTCCTTTGATGCAAAAGGATGTCATGGAACAACCATGCTCGGAGCAAGTCGAACTTTAATCAAACTACTGACGCAGCAACACTTATGATAGACGCCCATCGGACCATAATTAACTCCACTGGCGTAGCCACAACTCCATCACTATTCCAAGGTACGTGCAGTGACATGAGACCCCACTGACGTAGCAGCAAGTTCTTCAATCTTCAAGAACCCTAATCCATACTTATGATCCAGGACACTATGGACTAACCATGATTGGAATTGATCGAGCCATAAGTGATTCTAGTTTAACAGCTAATTCTTTCCAAAGTACGTGCAGTGACATCAGGCCCCACTGGCGCAGCTACAACCCCATCACCAATCCAGAGGTACGTGCAGTGACATCGGACCCCACTGGCGTAGCAACAATTTGGCAATATATTTCAAACTAATAAATAAAAAAAAAATAAAATATTATGCAAATATGTATGGAATAAATAATAGCAATAAATAAATAACATATAATAAATAAATAACAAAACCAAAGTATAAATAATTTATAAATGATGAATTTTTAATAATGAAAAAATGACAATGGTGTTTATTGATAAATTTTTTATATTATTCAATAATATGTGAGATATAAATATTAATTCAAATAATAATTTTATTACTAAAAAGAATTACAATAATTTTTATAATAAATTATAAAGTAACAAATAATAATAATAACTTGCATCAATGACAAAGAACTATGTAATGCATCTGTTGATTAATAAACAATGTATAATACAAACTATTCTTGTATTAAAATAGGAGTTGATAACTTATTGTTGTTAATCAATACTTGTATATAATATGATGATGTGTGCACCATGTATTTTTGCTACACAATGTATTGTTTTGTTTGATAACTTTGATTCAGGACTGATGAATTTCATTCCAAATAGATAATAAGTATAATCTGATGACTTATTATGTAAATAAGTTGGTAATTAATGATGTACAAATTTAAGAATTAATCATTTGTTGAATAATAAATAATATGTAAAAAGTTTTAAGGGATCTTTGATTTATTGATCAAGGATAAATGTTAAGATTTAATTAGGGATGGATGATATGTATGATAATATAATGACTTATTGATGATTGAAAATGTATTTGGAAAATTGTTTGTGATTGATGGGTGACTTGATAATGTAAAGATTTGTTTTCGAGGTAGTGATTTATTTGAGAATGTTGTGGATTGTGTAGTGATTAAGAATTTATTCAAGAAATTAAAGAAAGATAAAAGATTGAAAAAAGATATAGGAACTTAAAGATGGATTTAGGATTGATAACGGATACTTGTATTTAAAGAAGGTTTAATGGGATGAGATAGGTTACAGAATTTAAAGAAGGGTTAATGGATTGATAATAGGTTACGGAATTTAAAAACGGACAAAGGAATGAAATAGGATTTTAGTAATGAAAGAAGGGTTAATGGAATGAAAAAAGATAAAGGAACTTAAAAATGGGAAATGGATTGATAACAGGTTACAGAATTAAAAGAAGGATTTAAAGGGTTGATAACGGGATTAAGTATCTAAAAAAGATGGTTTAATGGTTTGATAATAGATATTTGCATTTAAAGACGGATTAAAGGATTGATGTCGAAGTTAAGAATTTAAAAATGGTTAAAAGAGTTGAGAATATATTTGAAATATATGACAGGGTATTGAAAAATGATTGACAAATCAATATAGGATGTCGATGAAATACTTAAAATAAATAAATGATGATTCATTTATAAATTAATGAACTATATAACATGTTATTGTAATGAATAGTCATGTGATTTTAATGATGATGTTGAAATATAATAACTGAAAGTAAGTTGATAATTAATTAATTTTGAAGTGTAACCTAATAATTGATAACTTATATTTTGTTGATTTTGATATATGACTTATGTATTTTGGTGGATGATTTCATATTGTGGAATGAGTCATTGATTTTAAATAAGAACTTGTATAATTTCTGATGATGTATTGATCTTAGATTTATAATTTTTGAATTTGTACTGGCAAATGAAATAATTTGCCAGTGGAAACTAATCATTTACTAACTAAGAGGAAATCATAATTTAATGATTAGTTAATTTTGATAAATACTTGTATAGAACTTAAAGATGTATTAATTGTTGATGTATGAATTTCAGTATGTAATGTATAATTTTGTGTAACAATTTTTGATCCAAAACTGATGATTTTTTTTATTAACAACTTGTAATAAATAAAAAAAAAAAAAAAAAAAAAAATATTAACTTTTTATAAACAATTATATACAATGAAATGAGTTGTTAAACTGTTAATTTATAAATTATGGAATTGTTAGTTAACAATTTTGATTTATTGGATTACTGTTTGATAAATGTAACTTTTGAATTATTGATTTTTATTGATGACTGTGTAGGATGTAATGAAATTTTTGAATTTTTAAATCACAAATGACTAATTTGTAATTGATAATTTTATGATTTATTGAATTGTAATTGATTAAATTGTATTAATGATTTAATGGACTTATTTTGATAAATATGGATTCTTAAATGTTGATAAGGAGATAATAATGTATTGCCATAGAATATGTAATCTGATATTGAATTATAGAATAATTAATAGACTTAATTTACTAGATGTAATAAGTGATGTAAAACTAAAACTTATCTGAGAAACAAATGACAATTTGGCGAATCGTGTTTAAAATCAAGATTTTTTGACTCGCGTTACTCACACATCGCAAAAAATCGGGGGGTACTGTAACGGGTCCACCAAATTGATAGGCAAATTAATTAATAAATAATAGATTACTATATAAAAGAAAAGAAATATATTTAATTAAAATAAATGGAGGAGTTTTAAATCATATTAGAGAATTGTCATGTGGAAAATAACTGTGGGACAGACGAGAGGCTCCAGCAATAAATCACTGTAAACAAATCCTTTGTTCAACACAGGATGGGTGGGACGAATTCCAAGAAGTATCAAAACACATGGGAATTTCTGAGACTAAACAGTCAGCAAGTTACGACGTAGGAGCGTGAGACAAGCATCAACTTGTCAGTTAGTTATTTTCCATTAAATCCCCTCCAGGTCACAAGTGGCTGATGTGCAGTAGAAGAACTCAGATGACGAGTTCTGAAACGAACCAATCAGAACGGGACATATCATTCCAAATTTGCCCGTAGGCCGCAGCAGCTGTCAACACAGCTACAGAGTGATATACCCAGAAGGGTCATAGTCGCGTACCCAAAAGAAAAAAGGCGGGAATCCGACTTCAACGGTGAAGAGACGTTTCTCACCCCATTAAAAGTCAGATCATAGAACGTGAAGGATGTCATCATCCATCGACATCCCGCGATTTCGGGCATGTAAATTTTTTATTTGATGAATTTATTAAAATTCAAAGGTAGTTTTGTTCTTTAAAATCATTTTTAATAAAGATAAACAAATAGTGCTTTACGATTTAATATCAGATTAAAATATGTGTATTAAGAACACGATACAGTCTATTAAACCACGCGGTTGAACTTCAAGACCACGAGGACACTCAGCTAAGTTTTACTGATAATTTAAGTTATAATCTAGAAATCAATTATCAACTTTTTAAATAATATTGTTCTGATTGTCATTTTTAATATATTGAAATTGAATTTTTATTGTAATGCAAATACTAATTGAGTAACGTAATGATTTTGAATAATGTAAAATAAATTAAATTTTGTAAAGTAATTTTTGTTTCATTATACTACGTTTTCTCACCGAATTACCCGTATATGGACCCTGAGATCAATTTAAGAGCAATCATGCAATAATTTAATGACTTTCATTAAATTAAATAAATAATTTTAATAAAAGCAACAACCTCTTTAAAGGTAAAAGGTTATAAATTGTCACCCAATAACGTGGGACAAAAACAAAAGAAATAAATTAAAGAATTCTGATTTATTGAATATCATTATTTTAATTTAATCAGTGGATTAAATTACAATAAATAAAATAAATAATGTAACAAAAGGCACAACGTTACACCACCCACCCTTACACATGCAGAAGTATTGGCCTACCCACCCGTCCTTACACGTGTAGTGGTATGTTCATGTGTAGTGGTACATGTCTAAAACTTAGTTTGATTTTCAATTCTCAGAAATAGTTCAGGTGTTGTGGGAGCTTAGATTGATAGAATGTAATTGTATTTTAACTAGAATCTATATTTTCGGTGGCAAATGCGTCAAAGTACTATTATCTACATTATTTACATGATAATCAGATAATTTACATTATTACATGATGTGGCATCCTCGCTGAGACATAGTATACCATTTTTACCACTGAGGATACCACATCACACCATTGGGTGCTTAACCCTAAGTTCTAAGATTAATTGTATTTTATTGTTAGTGTTATGAAATGTGTCTGATAACTACAATTATTAATAATTACTCATTTGGTTGTATTTTGAATCCATTAATTTTGTTATTCACTTCAGAAACATACTAGCTCATTGTCATTCATTTAAATATGAGTGTTAATAATTATTGGAGTAAGCCATTTGTCTATGCAAAACCACAGAGCAAAATAGGATATTATTTTTAGTTAAATTTTAATTTGTAATGCCTACAGTATTTCAATAATACAACAGTAGCCTAGATTATGAACAAACCAATGACCAAATGTTAGCAATATTAATGTAAATACCACAAATTGAACATTTAAGTTGTGTTAAACTATTGAACTGTTCAACAGGTTTTGTAAGGGCATTTAAAAGTGTTTTTTATATGAAGAGTAACTGTAATAACAATGTTCATTAAAACGAGCTCAGTTTTGTTGATTGTAAAATACAAGTTAGGTCTTAATATTAAGAAAACCTAGTTTCAAGGTGATTCTGGAACAAAGTGCTATTCATTGTTGGTAAGGAATAATTATCATCGCATCTGATCCTAGTTTCAATTTAGTAAGAACTATCGACTGAAAACTATTGTGTCAATCGAATGGTCTTATAAGTAGTCGAATGAAAACAGTCGAGACCACATGAGCGCCCTGCGCAACAGTGTGGATACTGTCAACGGAAATAACAGAGAGCAAACGCATACACCCGAAGAGCTGTACAAGCTGTAACTTAAATAATTTTTATTTGTCATGAATGGATAGATAATTAATGAATAACACGCTAATTGGTTAATTACATTTTGTATGATCCAGCGTACTTGTAGTACATTATAATTAATTAGTCTATGGTAAAATTTATAACCAATCATTTTATGAAGCAAAAATTTGACTTACTTTTTGATTGAAAATTAGAACTATAATTAATTAATACATATATAATAATAAACATATTTTACAAAATAAACAGAAAATATTTGGTAATTTCAAAGCTATATTGATATTCAATAAAAAGTAGCAAATGACAGATCTTACTTAAACAAATGAAACAGTCACGCTTGAACAAATGAAACAGACGCACTTGAAACTTGAATGAATGAAACAGTCGGTAGGTATTCATTGCGTTGCTTGACTCGTTTGTTGCGGCGAGTTAGCTTCTCCCTCCATAGAAAAGTACTCGACAGTGGTTTCCTACTAGCGTATTACAGTCAATAGTCAATTTCAATTGATAGTGCACATCACTAGTAAGAAGTTAAGAAATTGGTACAATACAGTTGAATCTTGATAATCTGTCAGTTATGGGACCCGTTGGATTAACTAAATAAAAACATAATAGTACCAAATGTTGATTTCTTTTTACGAGAATAATCACTTCTAAGAAAAACTGTAGGCTACATAGTACTTAGTAGCAGCTTAATTCCATGCTTTGAAATTATCGCTATCTGCTGTGATAAAATGAGACTGATAAGACTTCTGAGTAAAACCAAAGAAATACAACACTATTTAGAATAATAAAGTATTTTTTATAATTACTATAGTTGAACATTATATAAACTCACATCATCATTTAATTGATTGTAGGTTTACAACAATGAAAAATGGACTACACGATTATTTAAAACATTAAGAAATGTACACACATACCTGTACAATTATATTTACTGATTTGAAAAGATAAGTACTATTTTTTTGTAAAAAGTCTGTTAAGTATTTTTCTTGAATATTTTTTAGCTTTAACATGTTCACGTAGTCAAGTTTCTTCTCTTCACACCAACGTACTAAGGTATTTCCAGCCAAAAAAGATTAATTACTGGTGATCATGCTCTTAGACAATCACAGTTTAACAATGGAAGTAGCAGAATTCAAACACAATAACAACACAGGTAGAGAAAAACACTCATAGCATATGAATCATGAGTCAGGCTGACGATAAGAGGAGGAAGCATCTGTAGCGAGACTACCACACTTGTCAGATTGATAAAAATAGGAACATCAAGAGTCAACTGTATAACTCGCGAAATTTACCAAGGCACTTGGCCAGGCGATGCGCAGTAGACTAATTGGAGCAGGGGGAGACGCCGAGTCAGTGTGTGCCATATAGTAAATAAAAATAGAAAATAAAATCATCTGATAATTAAAATGTTGTTTACAACCTGACTTAACCTTGATATCATTAATAAATAATTGTAGTTATAAATAATTGTGACAATATTAATAATTGATTAATAAATTATGTGTTTAACGGTTTTTTATTTATTTGTTTATAGATATATTGATTATATCATAATTTGATTTATTGATTTATAAGCAAATTAATGTGCCTATTTCCAGAGCAGACTTAGCAAAGACAGCATAATATGTTGTTTTCATTTTAGCAAAGGTTAAAATTAAAAATTAAAACAACCTTTCTGATTGGCCGTTATAATAAATGTAAACAAACAACATAGGAGGCGAAAAGAGATTCTTTTCTACACAGAGAGGCGCTGCAAGCGCAGCTCAACCAGCAATATGGTAACTAAGAGTAAAAGATCAGTCATATGGTGGAGGGGTACAGCAGTTGTGGAACGGAACTGCCCTGCCCTGCTCCCCTCCACTCCTAGTATTATTCCCCTCATGCGCAGACCAAATGCCTCGGTAAGCCTCGCGAGTTATATTTTAAATGTATATCTAAGATACGCTATTATTTTATACTGCCTTATGAAATAAATTACCAAGAATAGCAATAGTAATAAGTTTTTATTCACACATAACGTTCTTTTAAATTACAATAGTAAAAAGACCGGTGCACTGTCAAAGAGAACAATTACTACATATAAGATAAAATCAACTTTCTAATACAAAAGCACACCTATAGACAATTTCCATTTAACATAATGAAGAACTTTGTATTTAAGACTCATTTTTAATTGTCAGCCTAATAGCACATATTTAATTTGCTTTTTATCCTAAGGGTAATATATTATTGCATCTATGTCAAAGATAATAAAAATAATTTGTATAAAGGTATTTTAAAATTTTATGACAGTAAAAAAACAGAAAAAAAGGATTACATAATATGATATTGAACATAAAAGAATACTTAGTCTAAAAAGCTAATTATACGTCTAACGTACCTCGACTGTTTTCTTCATATTTGGCATTGACTAGATTGATACAGTCCTGAATATCAGCTGAGTTCAAAAGAGTGCAGTAAACATTTTCTAACAGTTTGTAGTTGCGACATGCCATCAACCCGTTGCAATACTGAGTCTTCAAATTAGGTTCAAGGCCCTGTGAACATAATCACATGTGCTCATCATTTTATTGTAAAATAAACAGGACAAATGTATTTTAAATAGATTAAAAATATATTTAATGGTTTTTGGAGAACCAGTCAGAATTGTCATGTTATTACAAATAGTTAAATAAATATTTTAGTGAAAAACATCAATATGTTCAGTTAAATTCAAACATTTTAATTCATTACTGCATTTATTTATAACAATACAGATTGGATAGTG
The DNA here is from genome assembly GCA_035578905.1 of Stictocephala bisonia. Lineage (NCBI taxonomy): Eukaryota > Metazoa > Arthropoda > Insecta > Hemiptera > Membracidae > Stictocephala > Stictocephala bisonia. Next base: position 93,548 of record JAQJVL010002064.1, read on the forward strand.
TCACCACAGTATAACAACATACAGTAGTGACACTTCTATTGCAGCGCTGTGGAGCTAGCGTGACGCTAGTGCACATTACAGCAGGAGCAAACAACTACATCGCATTTACGTTGTATTTCATAGTGTCCTGCAATGAAGCAGAATAATAACAATAAAAAAGTGTCGTGACAGATATTTTACTTTTACTATTACCTACTAAGGCATAACATATGTAATAAATATTAATGAACAATCTAAATCTAATCTATTCAAGTGTGCAGATTTCTTAAATTAGCCCTTATATAGAATTCTTAAAATGAATAAAAAGTATATTGAATTTTGTATTTTTTTAGGTGTTTTTTAAAAGGTTCTTTTCTTTAATTTTTCTACTTATAACAGGTATAAAATGTAAAAATTTAAAGCTGATATTTTACAATTATTTTTATTCAAGATTTTACTAGGTTTTAGCAAGATATTAGTTGCCACAATTTAAGCGCACTAATAAATCAAAGAAAAAATGCTGCTATATGCATTATGCACAAATGTAAATTATGAAGTTAGTCATGAACAATGGTTAGCAATTTGATCATTACCTCTTTTTTCCAATACAATCTTTGAACATGGGCTGGATCAACTACTTACCTTAAAAAACTATTTCTGAACACCAGTATGCATTTGCAAAGAACACAACTTGAAAATGAAAAGATGATTAATCTGTCTAGAACACAACCTTCTTTGTAACTTTTTAAAACTTTAAACCAGAGTAATTTGTTTAAGGGTCAACCTTTTGAGATCAGACTTGTTGGTCTATGTTCTACAACTAAAGGCCTTTAATTTGTTGTACTATTCGACCAATGCTCTCATTTTAAATTTTCATCTTACTCCCTGAACTGACAGAGTACTTAACAAAAATGGGACAGAGTACTTAAAAAAAAGCAACTTCCATATCAGGGACAGATTACTCCCTGATATGGTAGTTACTTTAGTGATGTAAAATGCCCGGGCATTTATAAGTCAGGGAATATATCCGGGCAAATGCCCAAAATCCATACATGCCCGGGCATTTATTTACTTTAACTGTAAGTAGGCTTGAACAATAGAGGAAAAATGACCATAATTATTAATACATTTTTAGATCTCTATCTCTATATATATACAGGGTGTAACAAAACTCTCTACACAAACTTTAGAATATTGTTCCTTGGGTGAAATGAAGCAAAAAACATAATACAACAAATGGTCTATCTCATTCCGTTTACTGTCTGTATATCAATATGTGTTTTTTACTATTTAAAATGTTTAACACCAAATTACAAAGAAACTAATCGTTTTACGAAAAATACCAAGATAGGTAATTGATAGTACTTTTAATAAGGATTAAAACGACGCCTTATTTGTGAAAATCAAATAATAAATAACAAATTTACTACGATAGTTGTATGACACTGTAAAGTTTAGTATGGACCCATAGAGCAACATATTTAAAGGATTATATTAATATTAAGTTTATCAAAGGAAATAGGCAATTTCAACTATTTCCTTTCCTCCAAAAATGCCTCCAATCATCCCTCCATAATTTTTAACCTAGCTTATTTCTTTATCCAGCCTCCTTGAATGAAAATGAGTAATTATATGTTTTTATTGAAACCAGTAGGGGTAGGCCTGATGAATTTACAATGAGAATATATTTGTCTGATAATTGCCTCTCAATGTTATTGAAAATATCTTTTTTCAATAGTTTATATTTTAGTTGGTCATACTTAAAAAAAAATGTAAATGTAAAGTAGTATATAGAAAATATGTTTAACAACTCCACAATATATTAAGGCACTCAGTTATAATATGGGGTTTTCGCAAATACTATACGGAAGTTTTCAAGGTTCAAAAACTACACCTTTGATAATGGTCTTAAAGTAAGTTTTAGGAACTCAGTACTGGCCTTGAAGAAATGTATTGGCAGTAGGCACTCAAATAAATATTTACAAGCAGTTAAAGGTTAAAACTACCTTTTTCATAAATGCCCAGTTTTTGGTCGCCTAAAATTGCTTTGGGCAAATGCCTGGACAAAAGGCCATTTATAAATGTCCAGCCCACTGGGCATTTGCCCGGCCCACATCACTAAGTTACTTAAAAAAAATAAATAGATTTATGGGTACAGTAATGATGTACCAAGTTTTATTGCTTTATCTGTAATCATTCAGATATTATTAAACCTTAGCAGGACTTTATGACCACCCTGCATACATGTATAGGTTGACAATAATTGTTGACATTTCTTCAATCAATCATATCTTTATTTACTCAATCATCATGAATTGTAATGGCGTCATAAGAGAGAACAAAACAGATTATGATTAAAATAAGGAAAAGTTTAAGTCAAGTTGTAGATTTCTTTTAAGCTATATATTATTGATCCAGAAACCGTCTGTGGAGTTCGATCTTCCCTTGTAAGACTTTCCTCACAATGTTCTTAGGTTATGTGACAGGTGATTTAAGAATGTATGTTTGCTTCTGCCCAATGTATGTTGTCTTCTTTACCTAACAAGTGGTTCTGTGGTGAGGCAAGATGTACTAAGTAGATTGTCTAGTTAGTGTGTGTGGACATACGCTCTCTTGTGTAACTTTTGATTGCTTGTATGGATTATAACAGTCTCCACATAGAATGCCTCCACTGTTAGTAAACCAAACTGCTTTAAGGCATCCCTGCAAGATTCACAAGGAATAATATTAGTAATATTCTCACTGCCTTCTTTTGAAGAAGAATAATACGTGTTATGTTTGCTGTAGATGTGCTACCCCAGACAGCTATGCCATACCTCAGATGGCTCTCCATCAGGAGAGGTAGGCTATCTTGGCAGCTTCTACATCTAAGATCCACTTTATTCACCTTATTACATGTAGTGCGGTATTCAATTGTTTAGTCAGGTCATCTATGTGAGCAGTTCATAACAGACCAGGGTCAATTGTAATACCCAGAAGTTTAATCTGGTTATTAATAATGACTTGTTGAAGTTTTTGCACTTGTTCCTTTTTTCTATTGAAATTTACTTGAACTGTCTTTTTCTGTTTAAATCATTGATACAGTATTGTGCGAATTAATGGAATCACTGTGAAATTTTTCAATATTCGCAGTTGGCAACACTACCTACACAGTTGACAGCTGACCAAGCATTGAAAACATAACCTTACTTTTCTCTGCCTTTAGTTTGAGTGTGTTTTAAGTCATTTCTTATCAAGCTTGTGTTGTTTTTGGGTTTTTTGTACTATTTTGTGTTGTTTTTGGTAACTACGGTAGTGAGTTTGTTTTAGTTTTATTCCAACATGGATATTACGCCTAGGAAGCGTGAAAAGATTGTCACGTTGAGTGAACACACTACTATGTCACAAAGAGAGATTGCTAGAACATGAGGAGTGAGTGGGGGGGGGGTGGTAAGCAAAATTGTGAAGCGTAAACGGGAAACGGGATCAGTGGATGTGAAAAGGTTAGGAAAATGTGGAAGAAAGAGAAAAACAACACCAGCAGATGATAGATTTTTACTTCGAAAGAGCAAATTGGACCCAAGAAAATCAAGCCAAGACCTACAACAAGATCTAGCAGCATCAGGTATAGTGATTCATGACTCAACTGTTCGTAAAAGACTTTTGGAGAGTGGTAGAAGGGCAATTCGTCCACAGAAAAAAACAGATTCTAACTGAACGAATGAAGAAACAAAGGCTACTGTGGGCCAAAAAATACTCTAATTGGACTGTAGGCGACTGGAAAAAAGTCCTATTTACAGATGAAACCCACTTTATAGTTCAGGGACAGCGGTCGAAATTCGTCAGGAAGTCTGACAATGAAAAGCTTACACCATCTCATATTGATCAAACCGTAAAACATCCAGTCAAGAAAATGTTTTGGGGATGTTTTTCATACATGGGGGTTGAATCTTTGGTGCCAATTGAAGGCATGATGAACAGCCAAAAATACAAATCCATGTTGGAAAAGTGTTTGGACAAACAACTCCAAAAATGTCAACCCCAAGGAGGAGCGATTCTTCAACAGGACTCTGCTCCCTGTCACAAATCAAAGGAAATGATGGCATTTTTCAAAAATAAGAAGATTAATGTTTTAGATTGGCCCGGTAATTCGCCCGACCTTAACCCCATTGAAAATTTGTGGGCCATTTGCAAAGCTAGACTGCGAAAAATCGACTGTACCACTAAAATAAAAATGATAGAAGCGGTCATTCAGGTTTGGTATCGAGATGAAAGGATATCTGACAACTGCCAGAAACTCATAGAATCTATGCCAAAACGGGTAAAAGCAGTAATTGCTGCCAAAGGGGGACATATTTCCTACTGAATGATGTAAGTTGACCTTTATAGTTTTGTCAAAATATAATTTTTTACTAAATAAACTGTTTTTTCATTAAAACAGCCTATGATTCCATTAATTCGCACAATACTGTATAAACGTTGTTTTCTTGGCAATAGAAAAGTGCGTTCCTTTGGGAAAGTTTTGCATTATTGGACAGGTGTTCAGGATCATTATCATTCAGAAGAATGGTATCATCAGCATACATTAAAGTTTTGGTGTTGTCATTTGTAATAAGTTAAGGAAAGTACAGAGGAATAAAAAGTACCGGGTTCCAGCACTCAGCCTCGAGGTACTCCTCTTACTACTGGTAGTGTTTGGGACCTATGCTGAATTTTTATTTGTTCTTCTTCTCTATGCTGAATTTCAACCAGCTGTGTTCATGCCTCCAAGTAACTTTTAAACCATCTCTTTGCTGATCCGGTCACTCAGTTTATATGCTGATCCACTTTATCTATTATTAACTCATCGTCTACACAGTCAAACATCTCGTTGTAGCCAATCAACAATGCTGTCACAAACTTGTCATTATCAAGGTGGTCATTATAAAAACACTGGTCAGAGCTGTAATGGTTGATCTGTTTTTCAGAAAACCATGCTGATCCCCAGTCAGAGATTGTTGGTCATATAGATGATTTATTAGTCTTGACAGGAATCATTTTTCAATGACTTGGAGAAGTTAGGTATTGTGATTAATTGTTGATATTTCTTCAATCAATCAATCATATCTTTATTTACTCAATCATTATGACTTGTAATGGTGTCATAAGAGAGAACAAAACAGATTATTAATAAGGAAAAGTTCAAGTTAAGTTGTTCAAGAAAAGTAATTTGCCGATTGTTTCAGGTGTCATATTTAGCACCTTTATTGTGTTTAGGATATTTTTGGTAGTTTTTAGTTTAAATGGAAAATTCCCACTTTGAAACGTTTTGTTAACAATGGAAACAAGTGCTGGGGCTAGTTCTTGCAACGGAATTTAATAGCTTTGGATGTTATCTATCTGTTCCACAAGGTAGCTTAAATTGTAGTTCAGAAATACACATTTAACTTCTTCTTAATTTCTAGACCACAGTTCTAAATTTCTGACAGGTGAGACTGGTTGTTTTTTTGCCTATTGGATTTATTGCTGCATTCTGCTTAAGAGTGTTTTCTGCGATTTCAGCAGATGATTAGTTACGAGAATCTGTTATAATTTGTAACAAAGGTGTTCCTAATTGGTTGCATTTCCTTTCATTATTTATAACATTCTAGAGTGCCTTTACTTTACTGTTAGAGTGGACAAAAGTATTAAAATCAGACATTTTAGCCACGGATAGAAGATCAATATTTACTTACGTTTTCAATTAGTCAATTTGTCCACTAGATAACTAGACGGCGCATTTCAAGTCAAAAGACTCATTAGGTAATTTGTCTATTACGATGAACTTGAAATTTTCTTTTATATACAGTTCACACACCTAAAAACATATTATGGCACGCACTTATATAGTTCTGTGGGCGATTGATGGACAAGAACTGGAGTACACTTCACCAGAATGCAACTCTTTCGTTTTTGAGCCACTTTAAAGAGCCTTCATTAATTTAGGCTGCTTCAAGAGCCATCTCTTGACAGTATCTATTTATCTTTTGAACCTGAGTATTCCTAGGAAGCAAACTGCAATTTGTGTATATAGCCACACCTCCTAGTTTGTGCCTTTCTCTGCAAAAATATGCAACCAATCTATATCTGTCAACGTATGTATATTGAAGTTCTTCCTTGTTTAGATTATGTTCGGTAAATATAAGAACTATAGAGGCCAGTTTTTGAAGAAGGTGTTTTAGGTTTACGATTTTACTGGTGAGCCCACAAACATTTTAGTGAAGTAATTGATAAGTTTCCTGTTTAAGGTTTGCCATTTTTCTTTGAGTTATGGTTTTATATGAGTCTGCACTGGTGGCGCAGTGCTGTAGCCCAGCTACTTGTGGACAAAGTGTTGAGGAGATTGTAGGTGATAGGCTCTATGCTCGCTGTTAGGTAATAAGATAATTGTATATAGTTCATATATTCTATAGTTGTAAGCATTGAAGCTTGGTATTTCACATTCTCACGGAAACCAAGAGAGAGAGAGGGTTATCTGTCCTCAGAATAGGCATCACGCCACCCCGTAACTCGAGTTCTTATTGGTGGACTAGAATTACTCTCGCCTGATGCGATGCGAGGCGTCGTTTTCACCCCAGATCTCACGGCAGTCTCAATGTGCACACACCTCGCTCGCGTGGTCTCTCTCTCGTCTAGACCTCACGTAGACTCTCGACAGCACGGTACTCTCAACGCTTACGCACCTCTCTCGCGTGTTCTCTTTCCCCAATCAACAATTAGTGTGTGTGCTTTAACTTTTAACTTTGTGCTACTCATCCAGACCTTCAAGAACTTCGTTTGTGCGGTACGTGATCGGTCTCCTGGACTTTCGAAGCGTCCGTACTTCCGCGACTACTCTTCAGTGCTCTAGGACTGTGGTCAAGGAAGGTGGACTGGATTACCATAAGTGTCTCCAACTACTCCTGCTGGACAAGTGTGCACCTAAGCTCTGTGGTGAGTTAACTCTTTTTATTCTAGCACCTCCCTATTCACTAGATTCTCACGTCTGCTCCAGAAGAGCAGTGGTCCTCCGTACTTATTAACGTTCTCTACTCACTCTCTCTTTGAACATTTTTGGGATAACTCATTCACTCAACATTTTTGCTCCTCCAAACCGGATCATTCCCCAACATTTTTGGTCCTACGGGCCGCATCATTCATCCCGTACCATTTTTGGTCAGCTCCGGGACGGATAAATTGTATCATCCGTGGACAACAGCCATTTATTTATATTTAATTAATTGTGTTAATTACAACAAAAACTCTAATCAACAAAGAGATTAATTGATCCACTATTCTCTCTCTCAATTGAATTGCTAATTTTTAAAGCAAAAGAAACATTTTTTCGACTCAATTGTTTCTTTTACAATCAATCATTATTTTCTACTAATGAAACAGTTTGGCAAAGTTAAGTGTTGTGATGTACAGTTCAAGTATCTAAAACATGTTCTCAACCCCTTGCACTAGAAATAGCCGCGCGAAGCGATCAATACCTCGACAGGAAATTCCAGCGACTCTCTCTCTCTCTCTCTTTCTCTAAGGTTGAAATGTCAACAACTGTTAAATAAACATTGTTGTTTGTTTACATTCTTGACTTGTATTGATTTACTTTGTATGAATTATATTATTTTTGCTCTTACTTTGTTGCACTAATACCGTAGAGTGTTCTGTATGTTTTGTATGACTGTATTAGAATAATTATTCACCCTATTTTAATAGCAATTTGGACATAGATTTTCTATTCTAACAAGGTTATATGAGATTGTTGTTTTTCTCACTTATAAAGTAACATTGAGTGCCCAGCATTAACAGTCAAATAGTAGGCTTTGTCATTAACTATCACAAAGGTATTTATTCATATTTTAATTAGTTCAATCGTAATAATTGATTTTTATCAATCAAGTAATTGTTAATGTATTTCATGTTATACACATCAGGTTGTTGTTTCTACTTTGATTTCTTTGAATGGATTATTATTGTTAGTTATTATTGATTAGTGATTATCATTTTGTCAATTTTCGTTTGAGCATTTTTGTCTAATATTGTTAAATTCAACAGGTCATAGGTTGCACTAAAAAATTATATGTTAGATATGTACTAAAACAAAATGTTTCTGTTGAATTGAAGTTCGCCACATAACTTAAACGTTTGACTACATTAACAAAAGGTATTTTTCTTAGATTTAATTTTACTTATTCTCTTTTAATGTTTTTATTATTCCTATGTCATTCATGTTATTAATTACTGTAATTTGTAAAGGAAAATTACTCTTTGAAAAATATTGTTTTTTGAAAACCTCATAAATTGTTTTGTGTCACTCTCTTTTAAACTGTGTTAATGAAAGTTGAGCCTGTATATTATTTTTTAGTTGATTAATTATCTCATATCTCAGTGTGTCCAAAATAATTAGCTTGTTTATGCCAAAAAATTTATGTTTAGGAATTTATGTTTTGGTTCATATCACTGTATTGTTGTCTCTTGTAATTAACTATCGTTTAATTATCTCACCATGCCTCCCAAAACGGGTGAATTTAACAGTTCCATCTACTCACGTGTAACTGCTCTTCTCAAAGTGCGTTTTAATAAATTGAAGGATATTTTAGAAGAATTCTCTACGCAAACTGAATCTCTAACCTCTGTACAAGTTAAACAGCTAAACGCCTTCTCTAATGAAATAAAAAAGAAAAAGGCTGATTTTGATAATAACCTTCAACGGGTTTTAGCTCTTGATTCTGACGATGGTGTGTCAGATGAAACTTTATCTTCCGACCAAGATGAAGTTGAAACTCTCTTTGCGTATTTGACAGCAATCATTGAGGTGCTTGCTCCTCCTGTCGAACCAAAAACACCTAGCTCACTGAGTGATAGCAGTAGTGTTTCACATTCTGGATCCTCTCTAGTCAGGTTACCAAAAATAGACCTGCAAAAGTTTTCTGGTGACCCACTAACGTGGACAAGTTTTATTAATCTGTTTGATACGACGATTCATCGTAATGCAAGCCTTTCCAGTGTGGCTAAGTTCCAATACTTACTCAGTGTGTTACAAGGTGATGCTTTAACATTAGTAAAAAGTTTAACTCTCTCCGCACCTAATTATCTCGTGGCCTATAATTTACTACGAGATAGATATCACAATACTCGCAGGTTGCAATCTCTACACCTCAATCAACTCTTAGACTTACCTGCTGTTAGTGCTACCTCTTTGAAGGGACTTCGTCAATTCGTGAACATTTTTACTGAACATTCACAAGCCTTGAAGGCATTAGGATTCGATGTAACTCAAAATAACCCACTTTTATCTGCATTATTGTTGCGTAAACTTGACAATGAACTCTGTAAAAAACTTGAAAGTTTTCGATCCAATGCGAATGAAGACTTTAGTCCTCACTCTTTACCTAGTGTGGAAGAAATAATAAAATATTTGAACATTGAGTGCTCGCAAACTGAAGACGCTAATATACACAACTCTCCTTTTGTGAACAAAAATATCTCATCACGGTTACAAACTCAACAAAAACACGCTTTGGTAAAAAAGGTGAATTCTTCACATAGTGGCGTCTCTATGATCACAACACAAACCAGTTCTCAGTCACAGTCGGGAACTACTAATAAACACAACGCTTGGCAATGTTTTGCTTGTAATAAAACAGGTCACAAAATATATGCTTGTGATACATTTAAAAAGAACTCACCTCATGAAAGATACGAGTTAGTAAAAAAACACCAACGTTGTTTCTCATGCCTTGGTAATCACAGCTCGAAAGATTGTCAGTCTAAATCAACGTGTCGCACATGTGACAAGCGACATCATACAATGTTACATTTTGATGTTAAGCTCTCTAGTCAACCCTCTCGAGATAGTCATACGTCCTCTCGACCTCAAGATCAACATAATGTTACTTCGAGGGATATAGCTACAACTTCATCTCTTTTTGTCTCTTCTGCTGATGTATTAAATTGCTCTGCCCAAAATAGCTCTAACTCTCTCTCTTCATCTAATTATACGGTGTTACTCGGTACAGCTCTAATTAAGCTAACCACCTCTCAAGGCATTTCTCATGTTTTTAGAGCATTACTTGACACGGGCTCTATGTGTGAACTCCTCTCTGAACGTGCCGCTAATATCTTGAACGACAAGCGACATGCTTCAAATCTAAAAATATCTGGACTCGCTCAAAACTCCTCCTCTACAAAGGGAGCAATGTATCTAAACTTGGAAACGCTCTCCGGCCACACATTGGCCAACAAACATCAGTTTCACATTTTAGATAAAATCTCCGTGGATTTACCACGCACTCGTATCGCTTCTGACGTGTGGGACAAGGTCAAGCCTTATACACTCGCGGACCCTTCCTTCCACTTACCTGGTGGCATTGATGTATTAATAGGTAGCTCTCTGTTACCTCTAATTCTTACTCAAGAGAATCATTCGCTTGGGCCTCACATGCCTCATGTGATAGGCACACACTTCGGCTACATACTCATGGGTCAAGCTCCTTGTGCTTCGACTACGGATGCTGCGGTCAACTTCTCAATATCTCTTCTGTCTACTAGTGATGATCTCTTGCACTCATCTTTACAACGATTCTGGCAACAAGAAGAAGCACCACCCGTCAGTGTTAAATCACAAGAAGAGATCACTTGTGACGAATACTTTGTGAAGACTCATACTCGTGACTCAACTGGTCGCTATGTTGTGCGACTTCCGTTCAGAACGGATCCCTCTGCTCTTGGCCTCTCTCGAAGTACTGCTGAAAAGCGTTTACTGTCTCTTGAACAAAAATGTAACGCACAACCTCAGTTTGCTCAGCTTTACCGCTCATTCATTTCTGAATATCGAGCTCTTGGTCACATGATCAAAATAGACCATGTTGATGACATCCCTCACTATTATCTCCCTCATCATGGTGTATTGAAAGACTCTAGCAGTACAACAAAACTTAGGACTGTGTTTGACGCCAGTAGCAACACCAGTTCTGGTTACTCTCTCAATGATATTCTTTTCACCGGTAGAAAGTTACAGACTGATATCTGTGACATTATTTTGAACTTCCGGTCTCATAAAATAGTGTTTTCATGTGACATACGCCAGATGTTTCGTCAAATAAAAATTCATCCTGACGATCAACATTTTCAACTCATTTTATGGCGTGATGATCCTTCCGCAAAAATATCCACATTCAAACTCACCACTGTCACCTACGGGATGAACAGCTCTCCATACTTGGCAATTAAAACTCTGACTCAACTTGCGGAGGATGAAGGTGCTGACTTTCCTCAGGCAGCTAACTCACTACGTCATCATACCTACGTGGATGATATTGTCACTGGTGCAGACTCTGTGGAGGCGGCTCTTGAACTTCAAGACCAGCTCATCCAACTCTTAGGTCGTGGCGGCTTCGAACTTCGGAAGTGGACGTCCAACTCCAACCAGCTCATCGACAGGTTCCCTTCGGAACATCTAGAGACTCCTAGTTTCTTGCAAGAAGCACAACTTCATCAATTCTCCATCCTGGGTATGCACTGGTCCCCTGAAGAAGATTGTTTTCGCTATGCCTTCCAATATCAAACAGACAAATTAACCAAGCGCACTGTATTAAGCCTCATTGCAAGATTGTACGATCCCTGCGGTTTTCTAGCTCCATTAATCATGGTAGCTAAATGCTATATGCAGCTCCTATGGGCTCAAGGCCTAAAGTGGGACGATGCTCTCCCCCCTGATCTCGCCGATAAATGGCAATTATTCATTAATGACACTAGCCGTTACCTCTCTCAACTCAAGATGCCTCGAGCTTTTCCGTTAGCCCACTCTAATGTAATTGAATTACACGGCTTTTCTGATGCCTCAGAATGTGGTTATGCCGCAATAGTGTATTTCCGTTGTGAATCTTCTAGCGGAGAAGTGACTGTGAGACAAATTTTGTCAAAAACTCGTGTGGCCCCTCTGAAACGGGTGACCCTGCCTCGTTTAGAACTTTGTGGAGCTCATCTTTTGTCTAAGCTAATTGATTATTGCCTTAGACAGTTTTCTCATCTCAAGATTAATGAACTGACACTTTGGTGTGACTCTTCGGTAGTGCTCACGTGGCTACAAACACCTACCTACCGATTGAAAACTTTTGTAGCAAATCGTGTCGCTCAAATTCAAGAAATTATTCCTGGTCATCATTGGCGACACATTAAAGGTACAGACAATCCAGCCGATTGTGCCTCCCGAGGTGTTCTTGCATCTCAACTCGTCACCCACCCACTGTGGTGGCATGGCCCCCCATGGTTAAGTCTATCTAAGCCTCACTGGCCGACTCCTAACTTCACACCAATAGAACCACAATTTCAGACTCTATCAATTCAAGTAGAGGCAATGCTAAATTCTCTACCACTTACTGCTCTCAGCTCAGACCCTTCTGAAATCTCAGTTTTAACACCTGGTCACTTCTTGATTGGTGCTCCTCTGGCTGCCCTACCAAAACCCGATCTCTCTGATGTTCCTACCAATCGACTTCACCATTGGCAACTAGTCCAGGCCTTTCACCAACGCATCTGGCATCGTTGGCAATTGGAATACCTCCACTCTCTACAACAACGTTCTAAATGGAGCACTCCCCAGGAGAACCTCAAAATTGGAGATCTCGTCTTGGTGCAATCCCCGACACCACCTCTTACCTGGCCTCTTGGACGTATCACTGACGTTCACCCTGGACCTGATGGCACCGTGCGAGTGGTCACCATCAAGACGCCTTCAGGGACTTACACTCGACCTGCAATCAAGGTCTTTCCTCTGCCACTAAACTAAGTGGACTCTTAACTTTTAAGAATTTAGTATAACTTAATAATAAGCCCTTTGTCATGTAACTCATCACCCTTTATATGTTGTGTGTAATTTTTTCATTTTCTCTCTATGTTGAAGTTTATAACTTCAAGGTGGCCGGTATGTTAGGTAATAAGATAATTGTATATAGTTCATATATTCTATAGTTGTAAGCATTGAAGCTTGGTATTTCACATTCTCACGGAAACCAAGAGAGAGAGAGGGTTATCTGTCCTCAGAATAGGCATCACGCCACCCCGTAACTCGAGTTCTTATTGGTGGACTAGAATTACTCTCGCCTGATGCGATGCGAGGCGTCGTTTTCACCCCAGATCTCACGGCAGTCTCAATGTGCACACACCTCGCTCGCGTGGTCTCTCTCTCGTCTAGACCTCACGTAGACTCTCGCCAGCACGGTACTCTCAACGCTTACGCACCTCTCTCGCGTGTTCTCTTTCCCCAATCAACAATTAGTGTGTGTGCTTTAACTTTTAACTTTGTGCTACTCATCCAGACCTTCAAGAACTTCGTTTGTGCGGTACGTGATCGGTCTCCTGGACTTTCGAAGCGTCCGTACTTCCGCGACTACTCTTCAGTGCTCTAGGACTGTGGTCAAGGAAGGTGGACTGGATTACCATAAGTGTCTCCAACTACTCCTGCTGGACAAGTGTGCACCTAAGCTCTGTGGTGAGTTAACTCTTTTTATTCTAGCACCTCCCTATTCACTAGATTCTCACGTCTGCTCCAGAAGAGCAGTGGTCCTCCGTACTTATTAACGTTCTCTACTCACTCTCTCTTTGAACATTTTTGGGATAACTCATTCACTCAACATTTTTGCTCCTCCAAACCGGATCATTCCCCAACATTTTTGGTCCTACGGGCCGCATCATTCATCCCGTAACACTCGCTCCTCTTAATACCGACACGGCATCCGCTCAATGGTTACCATCAACGTGGACACTGCTAAAGCTAAGCCTGGGGTAGTTAAGGTTCAGATGTTGTGTAGGGAAAAGAACTAAGTGTTAGGCCTGTCAGTTAGCTTAAAATTAGACCAACACTATGTGGTTCCAATTTCACATTAAGCTGTAGGTCCCTTAGTTGCCCAGATAACATTAGTTGTACTTGATTAAATGTTAAAAAGCTGTTGCAGTTTCACTAATACATTATTTTTTTTTTAATATCTGGGTTAATCCTTATTATTTATAAATGGTAAAACATGACTGTTTAAAAAATTTTTAAATTAAGAATTTCTGAAACTTTCAGAACTCCTAGTAGGAAAACGGTTAAGTATATTAAAATAATACCAAGCATAAAAGTCTTATAATCACTAGTCAAACCTAAATCCATCATAAAAAGGAGTTACTATAAGTCGTTTCAAAGTTGCCCGCTAGTTGGTAAATGCGACAGAATTTTAAAACATAAACTACGTGATTGTAATATTTTTGTATAAAATATATATTTGTGAAACTGCAGGAGCTTTCCAACATTCAATTTAATAAAAACAATACATTATAAGTTAAGTTTTATTTTTGTAAATGGCAGAACATGTCTCTTCAAAATAAATTGTTGAAATAAGGATTTCTAAAATTTTCAGCACTCCTAGCGGCGAAATGATTAAGTATATCAAAATAATAGCAAGAGTAAAATATTCTTAGAATTACTAGTAAAACCTAAATCCATCATAAAAAATAGGGGTTCCCATAAGAAATTTCAAAGCTGACCGCCATATTGGAAAATGGCGACCGAATTTTAAAATTTGACCAACATAATTGTAATGAACATAAAAATGAGGTAAAGTTCCCTGTTTAAAGTTTGCTGTAAAATCAATACTTTTTGAAATCTCAATTGTGGCCACCTTGAGTTGACAACCACTTTGAGCTTGTATGTAAACTGCAATGCTATTGTCAGAAATAAACTCTATGTTATATTATGTTATGTAGAGTTGTTTTTGATTTAAAAATATATATATAATATAATTGGTTTCATTTGAGGAGAATCAGTTCCCTTGTCACTTGCAATGAACAGGGACCTACTATATGGAGTTTGATTGCAATACATAAACAGGGACGACAAAACACTTTATTTCTGTTCTCTAAACACACTCACCTCAAACTTGAGTATTGCAGACAAGTCTATAAGGGTGTCCCAAATATTCTCTCGATTTCCAGAGTCTATAGCACTGGACAGAGCTGCAATCTGTGAGAGGACACTGACACTAGTTTTGATGTCCTATATTGGTGGGGGGGGGGGAGAAAATATGTATGAGTTAAAAACATTCTTGAGCATAATACAAATTTACTAAATAAATATTACAAAGAAAATGAAATTTACAAACAACAGAAGAATAACGCTATAATCAAGGTTGCAATATATAACAATAATATGAAATAAAAATAGTTGTCCGCATGGGCAAACTTACTGATGAGGAATTCTACTCTCTGAGGCTCTGTAGAAAGTATGGGAAAAAATAACTGGACGCAGCGAGACAAAAGCACCATCCCTTCCCTCCTTCATAATCTAGGTCAGTCAATATACCTCATTCCCTGACTAAATTAGATTTTCAAAATACCAATACACTTTACTGTCCGGAAAATTATTTGTACCCGAGTTTGAAGGTTGTTTACTAAGAAACTAAGAGGCCTTTGAAGAATTCAACCACACCATTGTTTTTCTTGTTTGATTATATGTTATGAAATGCATTTTAACACTTTATTATAATTTTAATACTTTTTATTCCAGTTGGAACGAATAATGTAAGGAAATTTTAACTAGTTTTCACTATTCATCAACTTTACACTTTTATTACTCAAAATCCGTTAACGTACCGCTTTTATATTTAAGTACATGGTTGACAGGAATTTCTTGGGCAAGTTTTATAAAATTAAGAATTTTAACTTTTAAAATAAAATTTTTAATCACAGCATTAATTTATATATATAAAAGTCATGTATCATAGCTATACATGTTCATAACAATTACAATTTCTTAGTGAACAACCTTTAAACTCAGGTACACTTAATTTATGCGCTGACAGTAATGATATATATATATATAAGTCAACTATTGGTACTGCTAAATGGTATGTAAGTTATAATTTGGATATATTCATATTTGGTTAGGGGTGTTGTCTATTGTTAAGAAATATTCATTTCTATGTTACTGCAAAGGTTAAAAGACCTTGTATGACTGTACCATCATGGTATTGTTGTTACTTTAGGCATACTGAATATCAAAGTATGGTTGTCACATAATGGGCTTTTAACTCTCGATCTGGTGGTTTTTTTTCCCAAAATGGCAAGCGATTTTTGGCCAAATTGCATACTTTTGTTTAAAAATCTATAAAAATTAGTAAATTATGCTTAACTTGCTTGTGTTTGGTATTAAATGTTCACAACAAATAAGGCTATCATATGACTAAAAAAATTGGGGGAAAAAATTATTTTTTGTTATTATATAATTTGTGAATATAGTTTGTAAAAAAAATATAAGGGATGGAGTGTACCTGGGAAACTATAAAATATATGGATGTTTAGATGTCCAAGATAGCTATTTTGGTTTAAATTTATTCTAGTTTCAGAAACTGTAGTTATATTTTGATATATGGCTAAATACATATTCTAGTACTACTTAACTTAATACATTACGAACTTCTAAAATTTGTTGCTACAGTAACCCACAGTTTATAAAAATTCACAGGGTTGTTTTATACACTAAAATTTACAAAAAAATCTCTACAACATAAATAAAATTGTGAATGATTACTTTGATGTACATTGGGTCTGAGCCTTGGAGTTCATAGATGATCAACAAAATTTTTCTATCTTGAAGTAAAAATGTTCACATATTTTTGATCAGACACTATAATACTGTTTCTTTATTGTATTATAATTTATGCTATATTTCAAATGTACATGTTATTAGAAGGTTGCACAGTGATTTTTATTTCATTTTGAAATGAAATAACGTAAAAAATTAAAACTAATGAATTTGGTATAAAAGTAATTTTTAACTAATATCTTCTGACGTCTCGACCGTCTTAAGACTTATTGAGTAAATTGTCCGACATTTCAAAGTTCCTAAAATATAAATAAGATACTTAAATATTTATAATCATTTTTATATGATTATAAATGCATAGCACCTAGTTATTACACAGTGCATAACATTTATTTCACAGTTTATTTATAATTTCATAAAATACTGCACTAAACCATAAACTATATCACTGAATATAATAATAATATAACACTAAAATGGACTGATAATTACATAGTAAACAGAAGCAGTAATAACACAGATGTGTGAAAATATGGCGAAACTAGTCTTAAATCAGAGCCGCTTTCCTCAGTTCACAGCCCAGTCAATGAAGAGAAAATGTCAGAAGAAATAAGTAACAAGCTGAAATATCCACCAGTCGTTAGTACCCATTTAGGGGTACAATTTAGCAAAAGTCCCCCTAAATTCCCTCCGGTGCTTTTCTCACTAGCCTCCCTTGCAATCGTTTACAATATCACTCTTATTCCCGTTACCATTGGTCGTATTAGTGTAATCCTTTTTTGTTTTGTTCCTCATATTACATTCTACAAAGAAGGTTATATGTTTAGATAATATTAACAGTTTATTTAATATTTTGGGAATTGTATAAATTTGCTTTTAAACCTTTTATTTGATACAAACGTTGTCTTCTACAATTCAATAAAATAGTTTGAATAAAAGTTAAAGTTCAACTCTTAAGCTTTATTTTTATGTGCATCATTCTGAACCTATGTCAACGGAAACATTTGGAAAGGCACTTAATAGGAAGCGCTCACACCGTAATTCACTTGTCGACATGGCGAAGGCAGCGGTGCGCAACGTCTATTTGTATTTTTCCTCTTTACCAAACATAAACCACATTAGACTTATTAAATGATTGGTGTAGTCTAATTATTAATTCAAATTCAAAAGAAACTTTATTCCACATACATTGATTACACATATATGTACAGTTTAGATAACCAAATGTCTTTATTTCTAAAATAATATAAATGATAACATCAAAATTGAAGTTAATCAATAAAATTAATTTAATGATACTACTTAATCAAACTTAATATTTGTGGAATAAGAAGGTCACTCCCTAGGTAATACAACCAGTTTGGAGTGGCCATCAAAATATTTGACTTAATATAAAAAAGAAACTGGAACAGTGGTATTTCGGTATATTTTTAAATAACTACTACATATAATTGTTGTAAAAAAGTATGTAAAAAAATTTAAAAAATGTAAAATTAATGTAAAAAAAATTAAATGAATAAAATATTATAAAATCAAAATGAGATTGAATAATTTTAGAAAGTAAATGAAGCAAGAAATACTATATTTACACTATCTAGTATGAATGAAATAAGCCATGACCATGGCCCCCACAAGGGTGGGGCTGGAGCAACTCTGGTTACAGGGCCCCGGTTTATTTTATTTTTTTCGATTTTTCTGCAGATCATAGCTTATAAATCAAAATTTATAATTATAAATTTTTTTACTAAAATATATACGGTACTAATTCTAGTGTTGGTTATTATTTATAATTAGGTACATGTATGCCTAGTTACTGTGAGTGCATTTTAGCATACAAAAGCCTCCACGGGCCCCACGCATTCCCTTTACCACCCCACCCCCCCACACCTACTCACCAAGCCTACTTTCCAGCTGTTTTCCTCCAGTTTGTTCTAGAAATAGACGTATCCTATCAGTTATCAGTTCGTCTGCTGACCCCATTTGACGTGGATTTAATTATTTCATCTTGGTCAAGTGTTGTTTTGTTCAATAGTTAACTTCTTTCTATCGTTTTGTTTTGTATTTAAAGGAGCCATAAATTCAGTGAGTGTGGAACAAAAAGCAAAAGTACGTCGCAAATACCAGCATATTACAGTGACATGAGTCGCGAGTTGGCGCGCCGCGCCGCGCCGACAGACAAAGGAGGGTGGCCAGCATGTAACGGACGTAGATGACTCATCCTACCTCCGTGGAAAACAACCACCTCATTCCTTTAGTCAGTTTTGTTTGATCTTCCGTGGAGTTGACATCTATTATCTAGTAAACCTATACCGTAGTGCCCGTAGTTGTTATTTTAGTACACAGTATATATTTGTACTATTTTCTCATTCCTTTATTTTATTGCGTTTTTTAGTTTGTTTATAGTTTAAAAGTTAGAGCTAGTGCAGTTTTTTGTTTTGTAAATATTTTATAAGCTGTTAATCTTTAATAATCTAATGAATACGTATATAACCGATGTGGCCAGGAATTATTAGTTGTGAAAGGACAAGTTGTGAAAGTGTATACTGATTTCTGTTTTCTGAAGCACATGCCTTACAAATCTCAGAAAATAAGGTAGGAAAATAGTCCACTAAGTTTCATAAACTTATTGTAAGTAATTCTTAAGTAATAAATATTTTTGTAAAAAACACGTACCAACATAAAAGCAATAAACGAATCAAGATTGCTTGTAATATTTAGCTTGTACAAATATTTAAGCTTGTAAATAAATAGTTATAGTTTAATTGAAATCACCAGTAGTTTTTTTTTATTTGTTTAGACCCGTAGCCCATAACAATACGTAATTAAGCAAAATTACATGATAACTACATGGTTTGGCATTTATGTCAATTCACAGGAGCAGATCAATTATTTCAACAGACGTCAAAGTTGATCAAGTTATTAATGTACTGTATTTGCATCAAAACAGGAGATTAGATTTTGTGTTGAAGATTTGGTTTTAAATTTTTTATTCAAATTATTACGTATTGTACAACATTTTTTGAAATTACTTTTCTCACTTTTAAAAATATTATTTTTTAGTACAGCCTGCAAATTAATTTTGATATATCTTGAGTTATAGCCATATAATAATTACTAAGGTATATTGCAACAATGTTATGAAATTTTATTCGTTGTTCTATATGAAATTTAAATAAATAAACTTTGATTGATGAAATATATTACACTTAAATAGGCCTATTGTAAATAAATAATAAAATATAATAATACAATGGGTTGTCTTTAACCGGTTTAATTAAGTTTCCAACATAAATTCATAAAGAATATGGCCTTATTAGGCCTCTGTCGGCCTCGTTATACCACTGTTTGGGCACTACCTCGAACAGGTAAGGTTTGGTTCGGTTAGGTTACAATGTATTTGTATTTCCTTAATTTGTAGAAATGTTGTATTATAATGATGTTCCAACACTTGAAACGTGTTTTATATAACTATTAAGTTTATTAATATTGTATTAATATTATATTAAATTTTTTAATATTGAAGTATAAGAAAATGTTATAATAACATTTTCTTATACTTCAATATTAAAAAATTTGGAGGTGGTGCCATAATCGTATACCATCAAAAACAGCTTAAGGGATAGTGAAGTAATGTTCATATGCTTTGCCTAAGCAAAGCAGCCTCTTCGGGTCTAAACCCGAAAAAACAATTATTTTACAAAGCTTCTAGCCGGATTTATTTTTTGTTTCAGATTACTTAAAAACAATAATTTAAGATGTCGAAAAGCTATAAACATAAGTCAGGAGCATTAAAAAGAAAGCTCCAGAAAGAAAAATTAGAAAAATCAGCTAAAGGTCGCCAGGATATTACACAATTTTTTAGGAGCAATGAAAAAGAAGGGTTTCAAGAAGTTCAATCGGATGTTAAGCCAGAATCTTCATCAGCCTCCCAACCTTCTTGCTCTGGTGTTCAGCCGGTTTCAGACCAAAAAGGTAACAAAGAAGGCGACAGAGATAATTCTACTGTATGTCAAAGAAGTATTGAAGAATGTGCTGATCTACATCTTAGTATGGATACTGATGATGACAGTAAAATATGTAATTTTGACGATCCTAATACCTGGCCTGCAGTGATGAATGATAAAATACGACAGGAAATAGTATTAACTTATTTAAGAAAATCTCAAAAATTCCAATAAAATATTTATTTCGTGAGGCCTTTCGCCTACAATGTAGGCATCGTCAGACATCAACTAAAAATTCTAATTTTAAAACATTTGTTTACAAAATATATAATAATATAAATATTTAAAACATATGGTAGATTTTAAAAATAATTAAATTTAAAGTAATTTTTATGTTAATTAATAATTAATAATTCATTTAAATTAATAAATATATAATTATTAAATTAATAATATATATTTATTAATTTAAATGAATAGTTCATTTCATCCACCATCACAAAAACGAGCTGTCTTTAACTCATTAATTCATAGACTTCTCAACACACCATTATCAAAAGAAAATTACAAAAAAGAAGTTTTAAAGATAAAAGAAATTGCTCAATTCAATGAATATCCAACTAAATTAATTGACAATATCATTCGAAAAAAGACAATATCAAAGAATAAAAATAAAAGAACTACACTAAAACCAATTGAGCCTAAAGAAAAATCTATTTGGAAATCCGTTTGTTATAATGAATATTCAAATGAAGCAAAGAAGATATTCAAAAAGCACAATATAAATTTATCGTTCAGAACAAGTCATCAAATAAAAAACCTATTAGAAAACCCAAAATCAAAAATAAATGAAGAAGATAAATCTGGAATATATAAAATTAATTGTGATAATTGTGATAAGGTGTATATTGGCCAAACAAAAAGAAAAATTAAAACAAGATTCAAAGAACACACAGCAAATTTTAAGTATGGACAATGTGAAAAATCAGCAATGGCCAAACATGCACTAGAAAAAGGACATAACTTTTCAAAATTTGAAGTTCTAAAACAAGTTAATAAAAATCAATTATTAGATGCATCAGAAACATTCTACATGAACAAATTTAACACACTAATTGTAAATAATGAACCTCCTCCCATTCAAAATTCTCCGTTTATATAGTATAATTTTAACTTAAATAACTTTACATTCATATTTATATACACAACTTTAAATTTAATTATTTTTAAAATCTACCATATGTTTTAAATATTTGTATTATTATATATTTTGTAAACAAATGTTTTAAAATTAGAATTTTTAGTTGATGTCTGACGATGCCTACATTGTAGGCGAAAGGCCTCACGAAATAAATATTTTATTGGAATTTTTGAGATTTTCTTAAATAAGTTAAAATTTTCCAATAAAGAACTCAAAGAAGAAAAAGGAAATAGTATTGTCTTACACTGGTTTTTCAGCTTTTCAGGCCAGATCAAAATCATTTCCAACTGACACCTCCGGGAAACGTTTTCATGAGACATTGTTGTACATGAAAACAGCCAACAACAGAACATGTAAACAAATTCCACGAGAATGGCTAATGTGGAGCGAGTCGAAAAACAGTATCCATTGTTTACCTTGCAGCATTTTTCAGTCAAATCAGAGTAAACTCGCAAAAGCAGGATTTTGTCCTGAAAAAGAACCATACAAAAGACTTTACAGGATATTATCGATGCATGAAAAAAGCTCTGAGCACAGAAAACACTACTTAGAATGGAAAAGTCTTCAGATGTCTATGAAGGGAAATGGAGTAGACAGTAATCTTCAACAGATTATTAACTGTGAAGCAACAAGATGGAAAGCTATATTACAACGAATTTTGGACACAACATTGTTCTTAAGTAGCAGAGGTTTAGCTTTCCAAGGGGAAAATACTCAGATCAGTGATGTTCACAATGGAAATTTCTTAGGAGTATTGGAATTGATAGAAAAATATGACGAAGTAACTCGTGAACATCTAGCTAAAGTCAAAGAAAACCAATTGAATAAAAAAAGTATGATAGGTCAAGCCCACTATCTCTCATGGTACTCTCAAAATGAATTTATTTCTCTCTGTGGCCAAAAACTACTCAAAACTATTTTGCTTCAAAGAGAGGAATCTGTCTTCTATGGGATTATTGTTGATGCAACCCCTGACATTTCTCACCACGAGCAGAATGTACTCATTCTGCGTTACGTTTTTCAAAATGAAGAAAAAAAAACATTTGAAATTTTTGAAAGATTCATTGAATTTATGAATTTTAACGGGAAAACAGGTGAAATCATAACTGACGAAATACTATATACTTTAGAAAATATTGGAGTACCACTTGCGGACTGTCGAGCTCAAAGATATGACAATGGCTCAAATATGAGGGGACACACTAAAGGTGTTCAATCAAGAATACTTGAAAAGAACCAGTCTGCCATTTTTTCTCCCTGTGGGGCACACTCTCTCAACAGAGTTGGTGTCAACGCTGCACAACTGAACCACGATGTTGTAACATTTTTTGGAAACATTGATAGTTTTTATTCTTTGTTCTCCAGCAGCACTGGTCGTTGGGAATTGTTAAAACAGCACGTCTTTACAAAGCCTCTCCGAAACTCGATGGAGTGAAAGAATTCAAGCTGTACGCCCGATTGTCAAGCACTATCCATCGATTCTCAAGGTTTTGGACCTACTCCTGGAAGACAATTTACCTACATTGACTCCATCTGCCAGAAATACTGTTTTGGCGTTAAAGAGGTACTTTGGATCTTTCAAAGGTCTCTTGATGTCATCGTTTTGGCACAAGATCTTGGCCTGCATTAATCAAAAAAATGTGATAATTCAAAGCAAAGCAATTTCCTTGAACATGGCAACTCAACTGGTTAAAGATTTATTGAACGAATTGCAAGTGCTAAGAGATTCATGGGAACCCATACTCAAAGTCAAAGTCAAATATTTTTTTTTATTTCCATCCATAGTGAAATGTGAGATTACAAAAAAATGAGGTCTTAAACTAAGGAATACAGTAAAAACTATTTTACTTGTACGGGATTGCAGTACAATTTTATACATGGTATAATAAAGAATACTAATTATAAGAAACTACTACAAACCAAGTAATAATCTTTAAATTAATATTACTGCTATTTGGTCAAAATATAATTCTTAAATTAATATCCATACAACAATTGCTATTGAATTAAACAAATTAAACACACCATATATATACACATACATAAATATATATATATATATACATATATACATACATACACACATACACATACATACAATGTTGCACTCCAGGAGCGTAAGAAAAAAAAAACTAATTATATGGAAATAAGCCTACATAGGCAAAGCCCGTGCGTAGGCTTGAGCTACTTATCAACGATTCGTTGATTATAAACATTCGATTATATATTTTTTTTTTTTGCGGATGGTCAATGAAAATAATGAGTGGTGTTTGATATGATAGACAGAGTAGGAACAAGTTGATTGGTGATATAAGGAACAGTGGCGACGGCTGGCAAAAAGAGAAACCTATTTTACATGAGAAAAACAACTATGCTGATAAGAGCACAAGCTAAGGCAGAGGAGGGGGAGGACAGGTCGGCGAGCAGTGTGGGTGACTGTGCAGAGGCATGGTACGGTGGGTCAGTGGATGTCTGTTTCTGGTGTCCGTTCTGTCAATACTTATCTGTAGTCAAGTCATACATGTATGTCTGCGTGTCTGTCTGTGTGTTTATGTCAGTACTCCGCTGCGAGAAGCGACTCGACTCCCGACACACTGAGCCCTAGCAGCCACTGAGAAACTTTACATTTAAAACTAGATAAGGACGTACAGTTGAAGACATCTAATACGTTTGCCTCCCTACACAAATTCCTGAACAAAATATTACAAGTATAAAACGAGTTAGTTGATAGATGCGTTTTGCGTAGTTGAATAGAAGAAATGCCAACGTGACGTGCATATCTAGTATTGGACAAGTGAGAAATTGGTTTGAAGATGGTGTTTGAATGTTTGAAAATAAATATCAGAAGGGTTTTAACGTAAATGTGGCGTATACTTAAGATCCGTGTGTCTTGAAACAGAGCGTCAGTAGGATATCGTCTCTCTTTGTTAAATCCTACTTTCAAAATGGACTTTTGGATAACACTCAATGAATTCAACTGATTATTAAAAGAACCTCCCCAAGCTATAATACCAAAGGAGAGTAAAGATTGAACGTACGCAAAGTAAGCTAATTTGATTTCTTTCTCATCAAGTACATCGCGTAGATTTTTAAAAGCAAAAATGTATTTGCGCAGCCTCTTTTTTAGGTAGTCAATATGCTGGGACCAATTTAATCGACTGTCAAAGATAACTCCGAGATACTTATAGAACTGAACTTTCTCAATGGTCGCGCAAGCGCAGTTAAGATTTAAGTAACTATTACAGGTGTGAATCACTAAATCTTTTAGATTAAAGTCTGAATTAGTTCTTAACGACAGTGGAAGAATTTAGTTTTGGACACATTAAGCGAAAGAATGTTTTGATCAAACCATTTTTTTACATAAAAGAGATCATGTTGTGCCGCCAAGGCAACCTCGTGCCACGTTTTTGCTTTCATAAAGATTAAAGTATCATCTGCAAATAAGAACAATTTACCCTTTAATTTGAGTTTTGTAATATTATTTATGTATATCAAGAACAGAATTGGTTCAAGCGTACTGCCCTGCACCACTCCGTAATCTACTGGAAGAAGGTCACTATTTACACGCGAAATGGAAACACATTGACGTCTATTCGTTAAGTAACTATTGAACCAAGCAAGAGAAATCCCACGGACACCAATGGATTCCATCTTCCTAAGTAAGATGTCTCTATCGATACTATCAAAGGCCTTTTTTAAATCAAGAAAGGTGAGAATAATTTTGTCGTCAGCTGACATTGCATCATGAATTTCTTTATTAACGTCAAAAAGAACATCCGAGATGGTTTTATCCTGTCTAAATCCATACTGACGCTCTGTCAGAATCTGGTTGGCGTGAAGGTAACCTACAAGCTGTTCTTTGACAATTTTTTCAATCACCTTAGAGAACACACTGAGGACAGAGACGGGGCGGAAATTATTTTTATCCGTAACATCATTAGCTTTATACAGTGGAAGAACTTTGGCTATCTTATAAATATCGGGGAAAACGCCAGAAGATAAACTCAAATTAATCAGGTGGGTGAAAGGGGTACAGATAATATGGAAATACTGTTTGAGGACAGCTGCAGGAACATTGTCAGGACCCGGCGCCGAGCCGCCGCGCAGCGTTGTCACATGTCGCAGCACTTCAAGCTCAGTGACAGTGTGTAAGTTGAAAGTACAGTCAAGTCTGTAATCATCGTCAGTGATTAGTAGTTCTCCAGTTGAGGCAATAGAATGTGCCAGGGTCTGTCCAACGTTCGAGAAAAATATATTAAACTCATCTGCAACCTCTTTGAACAAATTATTATTAAAATGTGAAACATCAGGGTGATATTTATCCATTGGAAACTCATCTTTTTTTTGTTTACCCCCAGAGAGTTCATTGATTATTCCCCAAAAAAGCTTAGGTTTGTTGCTGCATTCATGAAGCATTGTTCTATAGTAGATGCGCTTAGCATTTTTTAACTCTACACTTAAAAACAATCTGTAGTGACGGTAATGATTCTTGAGCGTTAGATTAAAAGGCTGTCTTTTTACCCTTTTACTTAATTTGTCACGAGTACGTATCATTTTTATTAGCTCAGTAGAGATCCAAGGCTTTAGCTTCTTCAACCTGGTTGTGTTATTTTTAATTTTCTGCGAAATTTCAATTGTTTCTACTATTATTTTATTAAATTCACCAGCACAATCATTAACCTCCTCAAGATCAGTGACTGTGTCCCAATTCACGTGTTGTAGGTTGTTGTCGAGTAAGTTGTAGTCTATGTACGTGTTGTCAGCCTCAGTATGACAGTGAGTAGGGAGAGTAGAGTGAGTGAGAGTGACTGTCAGTCCTGTACTGTAGTGGTCTGTGGTGTGTGTCTGGAGCACTGCAGCCTGTACTCTAGTCATGTCATTGTGACGTATAAATATGTGGTCCAGACACGTAGCAGTGTTATCAGTGACTCTGGTCGGCCTATCAATGCACTGCACAAGACCTGCCCCCAACATACAGCTCAGATACCGCTCCGAGATATCATTGTCCATCAGCGTGTTTATATTTATATCTCCGATCCAGATGTGAGAAGAGCTTTTATTTATTCTATCATAATACAGTTCTAATGCGTTTAAAAAATTCAACAAATCACTATCGAAGGTGCGGTATACAGCAGTTAATACAAAATGATCTGTGTCAGTGGAAAATTTAATTCTTATTCCGTATACATCACCAATAGAGACTTGATCAGCTACAGCACGCAAACGCGCGTTACAATAAACAACAACCCCGTCATTGCGGTTACGCCAGCTGTCAGTGGTGACAAGGTCATAGCCCTCCAGCCCCCCCACCATCCCCCCACACTCCGCCAGCCAGCACTCAGTCAGCACAATCACGTCTAGTTTTGGCATTTCATTCAAGTATAATAATAAGTCATCAAAGTTCTTTGAATATGATCTGATATTACTGTGAAACACTTTTAAGCCGTTATCACCACAGTTATAGAAACTATTATAAGACGGAATTGTATTTAATTCTAGACAAGCAACAGTGAATAAATGTGTTTCATATTCGTCCTCGCTACCCCGCATCATCCCAAACGCTTTAAACGCACTCACCCCTGCCCAGCCGTTAACGTACTTGCTTGTAATCCGAGCTTTTAAAAGTTTATTCTAGTTTAATTTGATAGCAAAAGTAAAAGATACAATAACAATAGCAGAAAAGTATATACAAGAATAAATATTATTTCTGACCTTGTGCAAAATGATTGTTTTGAGTTCCTAACATATCTAGTTGTTTAATTAACATAAAATAACGAATAACAATGAATCCTAAAGTAAATTTATCTTTATGCTGAATTAAGCATCTAAGCAATATATATTTAACACTACGTAATCAAAATAAGTAGAATAATTTAATAAACCATAATTTACATGATTTACAAGACGATATATCAAACAGAACATATTAATTTAAGTGTGATCTACCTTAAAGAAATGAAAAATTAGTTCCTGCCAGCATTAGAAACCAGCTGTAAAAAACATCAACATCTATGAGCAATTGAGTTCGGGAAAAATTGTATAACTAGTGAACGCAGATTGAATTAACATTAAATATATTGAATTAAGAATGTTTAATTAATTAATTATGTTTAAATAAATTAACTAATTTCAATCAATTTATTCAAACATTCAAAGAATGTTTATATAATTAATTAAGTTCAATTAACATCAAAGAATAAAGAATAAAGAACTAGAAATATGAAACTAAAGAAAACATGTTCCCAAATAATTTGTTAGATCTAACGCTATATTATGTAATAGGGTACAAAACTTTATTGCCTCTTATGAGACTGAACAAAGTGACAACTTTCAATAAACTTGTATAGGACACATATAATAATAATAAAAAAATACATTAGTTAAATTAAATATTTTAAATTAAACTCAATAAAATAAAGTTATAGCTTATTTTTCAAACAAAACATAGCAAAGAAAAAAAAATAAAATTCAGTTTATTAAATTAAATGTATACCTTAGAGTTGGAGTGAGATAGAACTACACATAACTGTCCAGCTGCAGGATGTCCGTCACCTGGATGGGTTCAGTAGTGGGGGTGGTCCGGACCAGGATCTTGCCGTTGACATACCCAGCGAAGTGGAGCTTGCCGTCCTTCATCAGCCGACGAGCCTTCCCCAACAGCATCTTGTTGTCCCTGGTCAGATGTTCATTGATGTACACCGGGCTGGAAGGGAAGGAGCGACTGATCTCGTTGGCTGCGAGTTGTCTCTTGTTCCGAGCCGCTGACAGCCAGGAGGCCCTCACACTCCTGGAGACGAATTGGCAGATGATAGGGGGATGGGTATGGCGTTTCCGGGAGTAGAGGCGGAGGCGGTGAGCAATGGAAACATCCTCGCGCTTCCAGAGGACGCCCAGTGTGGCGGCCACTTGCTGTAGACAGGCGTAAATATCCTCGCCCTCGGTGCACGGCAGGCCGACGATCTCCAGGTTCGCCGCCCGCTGATGTTGCTCGGCGTCCCTCAGCTGCTGCTGCAACGTGGAGACATCCTTCCGCAGGCCGTCGTTCTCCCGCTCCAGGTGTCCGCAGCGCTCGTCCACCTTGCTTAGGGAAGATTCTATGGCTGACACATTGGATTGAAGGTTTTTGAGTTCCTCCGATATTCCCGAGACTGAGGTTAGGACTACGCTGATTTTTTCATCGATATTCTTATTAATCTCTCTCTTAACACTTTGCAAAGTTTCTATGGTCGATTTTCTATCTTCTTCCTCAGCACTTTTGTTAGACGTGGTAGAGGCTGACTCGTCCCGGCACCCGTCACACTTCCACGATTTACTTTTCGTCTTGGTAAAGTTTTGCTCGGACCCGAGCCGTGTGCACGCCGGATGAAACACTCGGTTACACTCCACACATTTCGCACTAACCGCACTTGTGATGATGGCACTATCACATTTCCCGCATTTGGACGACATTTTAAAGTAAGAGGCGAAACAATCAAAAATTAGGAAATGGCGTAATTCTAGTGAACGGATGGATAGAGCTACACAACTGGACGTAGACTGGGCAGGTTAGAGCGTGTCATCAGAGACGGATAAGGCTAGCCAGCATGACCGTTCTCCTCGGCAACTGATAAGCAACTGAACTCGATGAAGTACAACATGTTGCCGAGGCAGTTGGAATTGTACCAGAGTTGTCTATCAACAGGAAATCCAGTGCCGTTGAAAAGACTCCTGAGCAACTTCAGCAACAATCTTTTCGGGATTTCAAATCTTCTGTTGTCTTTCCTGTTTTGGATTTTATCATGACTGATCTGAAAACAAGATTTGAAAGCTGTGAAGAAATCTGTAACCTGTTTGCTCCAGTTTTAGTTTTCATGGACCTAGACAACGAGGAACTGAAACTTAAAACCGCCAATCTCGTTTCATATTATCCTTCTGACTTCTCAGATCCAGAAGGATTATTTGAAGAAACTCTTCATATGAAGAATGTTTATGCTACAATATTCCAAACAGAAAAGGACCCGTTGAAGCTTCTGAATTCAATATATGAGAAAAACCTCCAGCCCATTTTTTTGAATTTTTGTACCGCAATAAGACTTTTTTGTACCATCCCAGTGACAGTTTCTACAGCTGAAAGGTCTTTTAGTAGGCTAGCAAATTCATTGAAAACTTGGCAAAGAAGCACAACTGGCCAAACCCGTCTCAACCATCTGGCAATGTTGGCAATTGAAAATGAATTGGCCAAAACAGTTGATTTTTCAGATGTAATTGAAAATTTTAGTCAAAAGAAAGCTAGGAAAACTATAATTAACTAGTTTATCAAAGTAAGCTTTTTTAGCGAGTGTATTAAACACAATACAAACATCGTAATTTATGTGTGAAACAATTTATCAATAAAGGTTGGTTTTTAGATTTAACTGAATAATCTTATTAATTTATACCTTACAATCAATTTTTCAATTTAAGTAAAATTTTGTAAAAGGGTAAAAAATAGCCATGTAATTTTAATATGGCACGTGACTGAGGTGTAGATGGGGGGCCCGACCCTGGTCCTGGTTACAGGGCCCGCAATCGAATGTGGGGGCCATGGCCATGACATAAGAAATCTTAGCTACATAAAAAGTAACGTAGTTCTTATGAAATAAACAAAATATAATAGAAAAATAACAGTACAAAAGAATAACTAAAAATGTATATAATATTTAATTAAATTAAGTAATCAATGTTGTAAGAAAATAACAAATGGCAAGTAAGATAAAATATTAAATACTGTAAGAAGGTAAAATTTAAGTTGTTTTAAAAAAGGTTTTGATGAAATTAGATTATTAATATGTATTGAAATAATATTGTAAAAGCGAGGTGGATTATATGTGTAAAAATGTTGAAAAGTAGTTAAATTTGCTTTCAGAACTGCAAATATTAAGCGTCTAAAATTATATAATTTAACACAATGTACAGAAAAACCAGAACTTCTAACAAAAAACAATTTTAGAACTCTAAAAATATAAAGATTTTGAAGTGGCAAAATTTTCAATTTAACAAATAACGGCCAGCTTAGGGTGAATTGGGGACTTAAGGTGATGATGCGGAGGAAGGATTTTTGAAGTATGATTATAGGATATAGCGTGGTGACATACATTCCTCCCAACATGCCAAGCCATAAACAAATTTGGAGCTCACCAGTGCATGATATATTGATATCAATAACTTTTGTGGGCACTTACTTCGTAGATGATAACAGCTTTTAACACTTCTTAGTAATTGATGTTTCAACTGTAAGACATTAGTCTTCCAAGATAGATTCGAGTCAATGTTTAACTAAATATTTAATCATATCAACTTTCCCAATAATAAGACATTGGCAAGAAGAGAGATTTAAACAGTCGAGTTCATGATATACTAAATCGTTACTAAAACTTCTGGTACATTTTAAATAAAAAACCATATGTTTGGTCTTTTTACTAAGGGAAATTTGAGGAAA